>VZTU01014014.1:391-11065 GCA_013400835.1 Zapornia atra
CTCGAAGCAAAATGTGCACTGTCTTAAATAGAAATATTTATCTGGCATATCTCTGCATGGCAGTATTATGTTTTCAGGATTGCACTAATATTGTGATGAATGTAAAAACCTAGTGATGAAAAAATCCTTAGATTATGTTGAAAATGTACAGAATGTGTGGAAGTAAGTACTACATGAAGGTTTAAATCAATTTTATTTGTACACCTAGGTTGTCTTGGTATTTCTGCAGAACAAAAGTGGAAACTACAATACTTCCTTTTAAGTTTTATTTTTCTAACTCCTGTTAGATCTTGTTTTTCAACTGGAACCTATTTAAGTGGTTTGATATATGGGCTGCAGAATGTGGTATGTTTCATTGCAGTCATACTTGTATCCTTAAGATCGATACTGGGGTTTTTATGTACTTTGTCTATTGAGGGTATATCATGCTGTAACCCAATCTGTAAAAAAATGCTGTTTGCTATATGGTAAAGCCATGCAACATCCTCTAACAACACCCTAGTCACAGAAAATAAAGTCTTTTTTCCACAATTCTGTATCCATGTTTGGCCATCTTGTAGTTGTTTGTTACTTAAGAAATCAAAGATATAAAGACTGGAATGTGCTTTGAAGCACAAACAGCGCAGTTTCAGGTGTTATGTGCCAATGTAGGCTTTGACTAAGCCTTTCTAGAAATTAAAACTAAGTCTATGGTGGGAAAGCAGCCCTCCTCTGCTTCATTATCACCAAAGGCCTAGTATTCTTACACATAGAATAAATTACGTATTTAGGCTATCAGACCTATTTGACAAGCGTGTAGTATTTTCCCGTAACTTTGGAACATGGATGGTTAGAAGTAGTCACATGGAGTCTAGATAGCCTGCATGAACAGTATTCAGCATAACTCTAACCAGAAGTAATTTCTGGGGTATTTGGTACAAGCTTTCGTAATTTCCAACTATGAAATTGAAGTCTGTGTACTCAGTAAATAATTACAGTTATCATGGGGATGCTGTAAGATAGGAGGGTTATAAAAGGTAAAGTGGAATCTCAAGTATGAGATCAGGTGGTCTTTAAAGGTGTTATAACAACAGTTTGAAGAAATGATTTAATAACATCTACCCTAATGCATCGGCAGTTCAAGTGTTCATTACCAAAACTTATTTCAAGTGTCTCTAACATTGGCTATTATGTTTGATCTTGGGTTACCTAAAAGTTTCACAATATTTTAGAATAATCTAGAGCTATGGCAAAATAATTTGAGACTTGTATTCTGCACACACTCATTGTATTAGCTAATGTTACCAACACAACCTAGTATTGGTGGTTTCATTGTTCTTTTTGGTTTTATTTTGGTTTGTTTTGTTTGGCTTTTTTTTTTTTTTTCCTAACAGATTATCTGGATTGGCTTGGAAAGTTATGAATTTGTAGGATCTACCCAAATAGGTGGTTTTTATATCTTCAAGTCATCAGTATGTTATCTTTTGGAAATCTCTCCTTCTATTTGTATGCTTATGCAGGTATTGCTATTTGGTTTTGCAAGGTTGATTTGAGTGCTATCTTTATGCCATAATTGAAGCAGTTTGTGGGATCTTGAAGTATCCATTTTATTCACATCAACTTTGTTATTTGCAGGTACTACAGAGCGGGTGTGTCTGATCCAGGGAACAGTTGAAGCACTAAATGCAGTTCATGGCTTCATTGCAGAGAAGATTCGAGAAATGCCTCAGAATGTGGCCAAGACAGAGCCTGTCAGCATTCTACAGCCTCAGACCACTGTTAATCCAGACCGCATCAAACAAGTGAGTTTTTGGTTGGGAATAGAGAGTCACAGCAGCTCCTTAGAAGTCTTAAAACTTAAAGGCTGCACAGGCTCAACATAACATGTTCTTTAAGAAAATACTATTTTAGCCTTTAGTAATTTGCTGGTCCTCTTTTTCCTTATAACGACATGCTCCGTGTTTCTCAGCAGTTCTCTTAAACAGTTTTACAAGTTTCAGTGCCACAACCTAATGTGTTTCTCTCTTAAACTTTTCTTTAGTGTGTGAGAAACACTTCTAGGTTTAGCTAAAGTTTGCTGAATTTTAGCCATAAACAATGAACCTCTTTGTAAATTTTTAGTGTTACTAAAAATTATAGATTAACTGAATGCTTTCTACTTTTGTGTGTATAAAATAAAAACAGTACTGGTTTTATACCCTATACTAGATACTTTAAAATCTTACCTGTAAGAACTTGAAAATATAATTTACTTGGGATGTTTTCTACAATTTCATTTTATGCTATTTTTGGCATCTTTTTGCCAGTTTTACACCGACATCTTTCAAAGCCTATGGGTAATTCAAAATATTTTTGTGTGGTGTTATTGGTCTAATGTTATTTAGTTACTTACATTTTCCAGAAAAAAAAATCTTATTTTTTTAAAGAAATTGTCCTGTGAGGAGGATGTGAAACATGTGTCATACAGGAAGCAAAATTAATTTCCATTGTATTGAATAAGAAAAAAAAAAGTAGCAAACATTAGTAAAATTGTCTTGTATCTCTATCCTATGTAGGATAGATTTTAGTTTCTCACCTGTCCTATAAGGGAAAAGATTGTTTCGTCCTTCTACACTAGCAAGAGTCAGTGTCCTATAAAGTAATTTGGTAACTGCATACAATTACTTTACTTTGTATATACTGACCTATACAGAATGCTTATATGAATATGTGTTTGAACAGGATGAGTTTGGAATGATCAAACTGCTCTAGATGGATGAAACTGTGCATAAGATATTGTATTTGATTTATAATATTTACTACTATATCATTTTTTCTGTATATGCAATGCTTTTACATTAAAAAAATACTCTAATTCCTAATGCAAAAAAGAAAAGCCCCAATTTTATAGGATTAGACATGAAATCTGTATTTTAAATGGCTTTTCTACTTGTAAAATTTTAGATTTATGTCAGTATTCTTAACCCAATGAGAAATGAGTGTTCTTTATTACAAAAAGTGATTTACCCTTTGCAATGAAATGAAACTAATTTTTAGGTAAGTCAGTAAGCTCCTGAAAAAATAAATTACAGAGCTGTTTATTGACCTGCTTCCTACTTCCTGTTTTATAACTGAAATTTGATACAGCCTGTCCACAATACTTGTCCAGAAAACTTATTTGTAGTTTTTGAGGTGTTGGGGTTTTTTTTCCAATTTGTTGTTGGTTTTTAGTTTGGGGATTTTTTTGTTTGTTTCTTTGGGGGGGCTGGGGTAGGGGGTGTTATTTAGTTTCATTTGGGATTTGTTGTTTGGTTTTTTTTAAATGCAATTTCATGTATGGAATGTTAAATTCTGGGCAGATGGATTAGTGAACAGACGCACTGCCAGTGAAATTAAGACACAGCCTAAATACATTGTATAACTTGCAAGACTGTTATTTAGTGACTGGCTCTACATCTTATAATTTCAATATATTACCCACATATATGTAGATGCATAATGACTGCAAATATTTGGAGATATGCATACGCAGATGTTGACCAGTTTTAACTGCAATTAATTGCTTTCTTCTAATGAAGTAACATATTTTCAGATAAAATCGTACATTATAAATATTAACTCAATAAATCTAAAATCCATTATTTTTATCAAGAAAGTATTAGTTTAATTCTTCAAGCTTGCAGTGAAGTAATGTGTCCTCCAATGTCAGAATATCCTGTAACTTAATGAAAGATAAAATACCTTTATTTTAGGAAGTAAAGGATAATATTTTGTAGCAGGTAATAATGATCTAGAACTCCAGTGTTGCTATTTTTTTAGTAGAAGACAGGTCACAATTTTTATTAAAATTAGCAGGATAAAGTAAAATACAAGTAATCTTGAACTTGGCAAAAAATAAGCCTTATGGATTACAATTTCTTCTTTTACACAGACTTTTATAGAGTACTACCCAAGAACTTTGACTCTGAATGTATTATGTTGCAGATTGAAGAAAGTAGCCATGATTTGAGATTGAGATTGATTTTAAATAATAAATTTTACTTTCATTAGGAACTTTGAAGATATTTCTGTTTTCTAGCTATTTCTACCAAAAAACAAAGATACTTTTCTCCCTGTGAATGAAGATACCTGCATTTGAAGCCATGCATGCCGCCTATGTCTGTATGGGTGTGCAGCTGTCATTTCTCTATTGTGATTTCTTTGTCCTGGGCTGCTTTACTGACACTTGTCCCAGAGAAGTGAGCTAAGAAAGGACATATCTTCTTGCTACAGTTTCAATAAATATGACTGTAGGCAAACCCTTTGCTGACTGCTTGAGTTTCATCATTTTCTGTCTTCAGGAAAGGCATTGTTCTGCATGGAGGCTGAGTCTGGCCTGGATTTCTCCTTACTAATAGAAGTCACCATTCAAACATTCTGGTCTATCTAATTTAAGCTTTTTTCAGCTTCAGAAGATTTGCAAAGAAGTCTGTCTGGTTCCTTTTGAGCCTTCTCAACTGCATTTTTCCACATTGAATCCTGTGGACTTATTAGTATATACACCAGGTAGTTCTTTCCTCCAAGCAGGTCTGATAAATACTTGACAGATATTTGCATCTTTTATTACTATGTAACATGGGCAATCTCTTCATAGATGTCAGCTATCTGCTGTTTCCTAGGTATCATTTGGCTATAGCCAACTGACCTCTGTGCCTGTTTACTTCCTAGAAACTGCTATGAACACCTAACCTCCCTTTTCTCTCTTTATTAGTTGAAGTGTCACACCAGCTTTTTCATACCATATTGTAACCCAGGGGAACAGAATAGTCTTCAAAAAGTGATCAGGAGCCTCAGCTGTTTCAGCTTTGTAATTAGCATACAAAAGTTTAAATTAATAGAAGTTCCTGTGAACAATGGAATAGGCTCCATAATGTGGTCTTATCACATTATATTCTTCAGAAACTATTTCAGGTGCTTTGTTGAATTTTCCTTCCAGCTTTCAGTTGTTTTGCAGGTAGCAGGTGATGTAGCATCCTGTCCAGGAAGCACATGGAATCAGAGACTGCAATTAGAGAACTGTACATTATATAGAAGGAAAGATGTGTGCAGTGTGATAGCTAACTGCTTTAAACAGGAGTTTGCATTATTTGGCATTCTAAGGTCCCTTCCAGCCCAAATCATTCTTCGATTCTATTAAATGTTTCCCTACCAAAACATGGACAAGGTTTTAGAAATCTTCCTTGAAAATCTAGAGCAAAACTTTCACATATAGAATTCACAATTAATGTTTTTATTGAAGCCACTTTCATTTCAGCTTTTTTCAATAGATAATCTCTTATGAGTCTTTAACTTATGGTCATTAAGCATAGTCCCAGACATTGTATTCAAAATCTAGAAAACTCAGTGTCTGAACTCAGATTTGTAAATTCACATTCTTCTAGTTCAAATTACTACTTTTACTTCAGAAATGGTGACAAACAAAAAGGAAAAGTTCAAGGCCAGGCGGGATGGAATTTGACCAGCCTGTTATTGTGGGAAGTGTACTTGCCTGTAGCATGGGGATTAGAACAAGATGATCTCTAAGACCTCTTCCAAACCAAACCATTCTATGATTATATGATAATTTTTAAATGAAGTTTTACTTCGAAGTGCTTAAATATAACTTGACATTAGGGATTCAGACCTGAGAACTTTGAGTTCTTCAGACTATAAAGATGATAGACATCATTGAATGTTTTAGGTTGGAAGGGACCTAGTTTAACCCCTTTGCCATGGGCAGACACCCTTCACTAGACCAGGTTGCCCAAAGCCCCATCCAACCTGGCCTTGGACACTTCCATATAGGGGGCACCCACGGTATCTCTGGGCAGTCTGTTCCAGTGTCTCACCATGCTCAGAGTAAAGAATTTCTTCCTAATATCTAATCTAAATCTACCTTCTTTCAGTCTAAAACTGTTACCCCCATCCTATCACTGTGCTCCCTGATAAAGAGCCTGTCCCCATCTTTCCTGTAGGCCCCCTTTCAGGTACTGGAAGGCTGCTATAAGGTCTCCTCGGAGCCTTCTCTTCAAGCGGAACAACCCCAACTCTCTCCGCCTGTCCTCATAAGAGAGGTGTTCCAGCCCTCTGATCATCTTCATGGCCCTCCTTTGGACCTGCTTGAACAGGTCCGTATCTGTCTTGTACTGAAGACCCCAGAGCTGGACGCTACTCTCCAGGTGGAGTCTCATTGGAGCAGAGTAGAGGGGAAGAATCGCCTCTCGACCTGCTGGTCACACTTCTTTTGATGCAGCCCAGGATACCACTGGATTTCTGGGCTCTTGAGTGCAGATTTCCAGCTCATGTTCTGTTTTTCATCCACCGATACCCCCAAGTCCTTCCTTAAGAAATGACTTAAGAGATAATCTTTCTTTTATATCATACTGAGCACATTTTTCTCCTTTTTCAAAGACAAGTCCCCAAGAGCTCATAAATGACAATAACTTTTATTAATCATCTATATGTAAGTGTTCCATCTGTATATACTAGCTTTCATAGTACTTTTGTCTTGCCCTATGTTCTGTGTATTCTTCTTCACAAAAGCAAAACCGAATGCAAAAAGGATGAAATATCATCACAGTGTATTTTATTTGTTCTTTATAGAACTGAAAACTTATCAGGTATAATTAGATACCTGAGATCATCAAAATTAGGATTTTCATAATGTGGATTGTAAATAAATTACTATTCCTTAATTATTTCTTTTTCCAAATTGTATTTTTGAAATGTGTTTTGTGTTTATTTAGTCATTGCTGTATGATTGAGAATCATTTCCCAAAGTTGCAGATGAAAGGTGTTCACAGCAGCTGGAAGGAAGACTTGATATGTTTAGTAAAGCAAGTGGTCTGTTTAGAAAGTCTTATCCCTGATACTGTTAAAAGTATCAATCTTTTATGGTATTCAATGAATTGAGGCCTTGCAGTGCTCTCTGTTTCTCATTATAGCGTCAGAAGGTATTAAAATATTTAATACAGTTCAAAAAAGATATCACCTTTTCTTAAAGTGCATTAAAATATTGGCTTAAGGAAATCAGTTTTGTCATCACATGAAATTCAGCGATTTAAAAGCACCAAAATTAATATATGCAAGTCTGAAACTTAGTATTAGCTTAGTATTCATTATAATTTAAAGTAATATCATTACCAAGATTTCCTTTGTTTGTCAAGCTGTGTAGTGAAAAACTAGAAATGGTAAGCTCTAAATTCAGTTTCATCTTCACATGTAAATTATATTCTTCATATGCTTTTACATCTCTAACCCTGTTTTCAAATGGTATTTCATTTTCTGCCTTTTCTTTCTACTCTTCTGTATATAAATATACTAAAGTACCGAGAATTAACTGTCTCAGTACAATATTTATTACTTAGGGTGTAAAAATTGACTTTTTTAGTGTGCATGTATATATAATTGTGTGACTTCTGTCATTTGTGTATTTAGTCAATTCATGAAGTCATTGAAAGTGGGCTCAGAGACCTTTCGGAACATTGTGCACACAGAGTATATGTATTCTGTACTGCTGTGATACAGCTATATCTTCAGTCTGTTACTCAAAAATATGAAGCGTGGAAGTATTATGCTTTGACCATCTTTCTGCTCCCTTTACTATGTTGTGCAGCCTGAGAGCAGTCTCCCAAAATATAACCAGTTGTGAGCAACACAAGGAAGAAGAGTTTTAATGGAATTTCAGAAATACTACAACACAAATATGGCTCAAAAGGAAATTTATTTCTAAAACTAAGGTCCATTATTCTTCCATTCATTGTCTCATAATGAGTAGGAAAGGAAATAGTATTTGAGAAAACAAAGACAAAATTCACCATGGCTTGGGCTATGCTAGTCAAGATACAGCTGAGAAAAAACACGAGTCTTAGGAGTGGTGTACGGTAGAAATTCTGCCTGGCTTTTTATCATTAATCTTGCCAGCAGTCAACAGGAAAGTTTCAGTTATAGTATTCATGATTCAGTCTCAAAAATTGAAACTGTGTAATGTTAATTCATCTTATGATTTCTAATCACTTTATACATCTAATTTCCAGAAGCCTAATAACTACTAAATTCAAGTGCTTGCCTAATGCAAAACACTTGCCAAATTTTAAAAAATATATTCTATGCTGCTTAATAAATCAGAATTTTTGACCTCTGTCCAACTTTCTTTAAGAAGTAATTTTGCCTAAAAGTTCTTGCAAAGCAATTGAGGGCATATCAATAAATTACCAGTCAATGGAAATTCAATATAAAATCCAAATCCTTGTGTTTCTTTTCTATTATTTTTGAGAAATTTATGTTACTTTAAAATCAAAGAAATAGGTTTAATAAATGAGTCTTCAGAGTTATACAGAAGCATGAAAAGGCATGAATTTTTACCAAATGCTGAACATAGGGGTTTTAATATATAAATATACTTTTTAATATGTATATTTATAAAAAGATAAAGCCAGTCCCATCAGCAAAATAAGAGAGATTAAGCCTCAAACACAAACAATGTGATATACAAAGAAAAAAGACCAAAACCACAAAACAAAATGCCTTGTTGCTATTTTCAGTATTTTGTCATTGGCATGTATATTTGGGGAAAAAATGGGTGTACTCATATTCTTGGTTGTTAATAGAGTTGTTTTGTTTTTAAATGTTTTTATCTTTTTTTCCCACTGTATTTTGAACAAGCTTTTGCTAAAATGGAGTAGCGAAATGCTTCTACTTAATAGATGTTCTAGTTCAACAGTCACCTGAATTTTTTTATTACAGCTACACATTTCTCTGCTATAGGAGGATTTATATTAATTGAAAACTGAGATGCTTCGAGTTTCTTCAGTGATTTGTGGTATCAGTGATTAGGTCACTATTTAGTTCTGAAGTATTCTACATATTTTCTTATAAATCCAGTATTTAGATTTAGTACTACCTGTGAGGAACAAACTATTTTTCCTTTTACTAAGTAGTCTAGTATATTAAAACTATACAGTACTATGCCCTAGTTAGCAGTGGTGTTGATCACACAAACCATCAGATGTCTGAAATATTTTAATTTTGCTGTAGAATATTTTTTTGTTCGTTGGATTTTTTTTGTTTGTTTGGAATGAGAGTTTAATATACAGCTATAATAAAGAAAACCCATTGAGATAATTTACATTCTGGTTTGAGGTTTTGTTTGGTTGGTGGGGTTTTTTTTTTTCCCTCATGAGTTTGTTTTAAATAACGAAAAACAGTTCATTGCCATTTCGGACTTCAGTAAGAGAGATACTGCATCATCCCACTACAATCAGAAGTATATTTCTATAATTGAGTAGGGTTGGCCCTGTACTATTGTGGAATTTCTTTTTCTAAATAATTCTAACCCCTTATGAACAAACGCATCTTCTGTACAGAAAGACATGGGAGAATCCTCTCTAATTGTCTTGATTTTTCAAAAGGTAGAGCATCTGCTGACCAATAACATTTTGCCAAGCTACATGGCCTTTTTTATAATACCCTATACATAGTAGTATTTTTCACTTATGCCTCTTGAAAGGGTCCTAGTTCATGCTTCTGCTGTATATATTATATTTTTTGGTTTTATTGTTTCATAACATGAGTTACAAGTTAGAAACACAACATAAAATATTTTCTTCCTGTGTTGGCTGCTTGTTTATGTAAAAACTATGGAAAGAAATAATATTCATATTGCTTAACATACAGCTAAATTATTTGTGTGTGCATATGTACAAGCCCATATTTTGCTAATACACAACTTTATGCATTCACAGTGTCCCAGCTTTCTCATATGCATTAAGAGTTTTAGTGCAAAAGTATGTATGCCTATTTTATGAGGGACTGTCAATGATTGTAAGTAACAGAACTGCTGAAAGTGTGAAGTTTTGCTCATTTATTTCTAAATAGATTTGGTTAGTAACTATATGACCATATGATAATTGCATTGTATAGCATTTTGATATTTTATTTACTAAAGTAAAAGTAGTGTAATTTTGGATAATTTATAATATTTATATATATTACAGAAATGTCAAAACCCATTCTTTCAATAAGTATTGTATGTTATGTCTTGAAAATTGGAACATTGCATTTATAAAAAGAAGAGTTATTCTGTCAGGATCTAACACTTTTAAAAAGAGAAATGTATATATAAAAATTTTAAACAGAGCAGTGCTTTTTTTATATGTTCAAGAATTAATGTTAAGCGCATGTATATTATTTAGAGAATGTGATCAATAAATATGACTCTTAATTCTTTTTTGTGTTTATTTTGAACACAGGCCTGATGATACGTTATTAACTTTTGCTCAACTAAATGAACCTTTTTAACGCTAATCATAAATATATTATAGTAATTTATTAAGAAGGTATTAGTTGCATGTTCATCCATCATGAGATTGATGTTTACATTTTGTCACCTTTCTTTTGATTAAAAAGATAAATGGATATTTTAGCAGTTAGTATATTGCTAAAAAAGTAGCTTCAGTGTAATTGTAAGATATGGAACAGTTTGCTGGCTACAGTCCCTGCGATAGAATGGTGCGTTATAAGGTGCCACAGTAAATGTCTCTAACTTCCTTCAGACATTGGCCCTGTTTGTTTGTAGACTGATAACTGTTTCTAGTGTGCTCATTGAACTTGCTGGAATTTGTGTTTACTATAGTCTTCATTTTCCCCAAGAGGAGGAGAGAGGAAAGAATATATTCCTCATGTGGTCAGCATATTTTT
>VZTU01014021.1:0-10000 GCA_013400835.1 Zapornia atra
ATTTGGGAACTTGGGAAAGGCAACAAAGTCTACAGTCTTGAAGATAAACTTAGGAGCAGTTGTACTACTAAGGATTCAAAATATTTATTAAAAATTATTTTTAAACAGCTGTTTCTATTACATGAACTTGAAGTAGTTCCTAGCTTTCCTAAAGAAAATAACAACAGGAAATAGATAGTTGCACCTCCTAAAATAAAAAAGATACTTTACATTGCAATTCCCCAAAACTAATCTGAATTACGAGATCCTACTGTTGAAAAAGAGCAGAATTCATAGCATCCAGTAATGCACAGTTGAAGAAACACGTCAGTTTCTTGTACTTTTTACTAGTTTCTAAATTGGCTGAAACAAATCTGTTCCTTCCCTAATGACTCTAATTAGGATGAACAAGAAGAAATGGACTTGTAAATAATAATCCTTACAACTGATATCTCCTGTGTAGGCTCACCTGGAACCATTGCATTAATTTCTGTCATCCTACCTCAAAAATTTCCACTGGACGTAAGAGGGGTTCAGAGACAGAAGAATCACTGGTGGCTTGAAAAACCATACAAAGCTTCGGCAAGTGAAATGTTTATTTTGGAAGACACACACAAAAAAGCAGACACCACAAAAGAAGATACATGCTTACCATTTCTGTGGCTTGTCGGAACACACAAGGACATTCAAAAGTAACTGAAGAAAGCACTTAGACCTTTTGTTCAATGCAAATAGCGGAAACATCAGAGCCAAAGACATCACAGGTTTTAAAAAATGCTGGCTATTTAGAATTGTGAGTATTACAAACAAATAAACAAACCCCAAGTAAACTCAGAGTAACAATTCTCAAAAAAAGAATCAGCATTTTGGAAAGGGAACAGAACAAAAGCCAGCACTTGCTTTAACAACTTCTTTGGTAGACAAAAGACAATAAATGCCTGCTGTAGAGAACTGTAGTCCTCCCATCTCCCACCAAATAAAAATGCTGCTTCCCAAAATGCCCAGTATTACATACTGTCAAGTGCAGGATCCTAGCCTAGGAAACAATGTATAGCTGATTTTGTCACTTCCAGAAGGTCACCATGTCTTAGAGCAACTTTATTATTTTCACATCTTGCAGTATGATGGGCAGAGGCAACATTTCATACAGGCTTTAACTGTGGGGGGTAGAGTTGAGAGAAACAGTTTCAGTGAAGTTCTGTGAGACCTATCACAACCAGGGCTGCATTCGTAGCTGCAGCAACCATTATCTAAATTAAACAATTTTATGATTAAGCAAAGATCACTAATTGATCTTGTATGATAATTTTGAATACAGGATGTGATTCAGCCAGAAAAAAAAATTAATAATTAGGCAACTAATGCTGTAACTGTGCGATGGCAAAAACTACCATTTTACCAAAAATCTATTCTGGCACCAATTTGAGGACTAGGTGCAAAATTAAATGCATATCTTATCCAACTTTTTAAAAAGTTTTAAGGAATTTGAACTAAAAAAGCTAGACACATGCATTACATATGGAACACTGACTTGAAAAGAACAAAGTCGCCTTCTCCTGCCCCATCTTCACAGGAAGACTGCAGAAGACCAGCATTTTAGCCAAGCAGCATAAGGTTGTACTTGTCTACTGCAAAAGAACTCATGCTGTAAGAGTGAAATCTGTATGTATTGGGGAATGAAGAAAGGGAGAAACACTCTTCTGAATGGCCTATTTGAGACTGTGCAGCACAGTCCTGCTTGTCCCCCCATGAAAGGCACATTCTTTTCACATTGTCCTCTCTAACAAATACAGAACATATATAAATGTATACTAAAATAAAAAAAAGTTGATACCCAGCAAACCAAATGCTTCACTACATATGCTTCTTCTCCTTGGGAGAAAAGGGAATAAACAACTTGTGACAGATACACAGTCATACACCTTAACAGGCTACTGGAAAGCTTTCAGATACAGTAAGATAATAGAATGGTGAATAAAGTAAATCACAGGGAGAAAAAGAATCTATTTATTTATTTATTCTAGAACCACCCCAAAGAGGGTTGTTAAGTCAAAAGAATGTTTTGGGAGAGGTATTGCTGCAAATTTAGTGTACATGAATACTAGATCAAAGTCAAGCAATAATTCCTTAAAAAGAGTAAGCACTCGGTAAAATAACATGCACATCATGTGGACCGAAAATATATTCCCCATTTCATTGAGGAAAACTATTGAGGAATAGTTTTAATTTTTAATTAAGAAGAAGTACTATAATCCATTTATTAAATGTTTTGAATGGCTCCATCGTGAATTAAGGTCAAAATGCAATTTCTAAATTCTCAAGCTATGACGTAGGATTAGCTTTATTGATCTTCTACATGATTTGTAGGAACCCTCAATCATTATTTTGACAGTTTTATCATATAGTAATAGACTTCCTTTTAGATAATTACAGTTACTATGTTCAGTTTCAATCTTCTGTAGGACTTTTCCTTAGATAATCATACCTAGACCATGTTTCTTTCTTTAGTCATACATAAGCAATAAACTTGGGGTAACAGCACTAATTATTTTAACACTGTAATTTTAAGACTTACTAAAACAAGTTCAAGGGTTAATTATACAAGGTTAATTATACAAGGAAACTTTCATCTTTAAAATTTGTTGCAAAATACATTTTATAAGTAATGAGCATCTACTTTAGGGAAATGTAAAGCAGAATAGGTTATGTTAACAGACCACAGAAGTTATTTGAAGTGGTTAAGTTGCACACATACCTTGTTTCAATTTATACGTTTCCCATCATACCACCATGTCACTGCCATCAACAGCTGCATCTGTCTTCCTAATATACCCCCTGTAGGTACCAGCAGGCTGCTCTTCAGCCCCCCTATTGTCCCAGCTGAACAAGCCCTACTTCCTTCAGGATGCTCTTGCAGGGTATGTGTTCCAGCCCCTTTACCATCCTGGTGCCTCTCCAGCAAAGCCACCTCTGTTGATCAATGTCTCCCTTGAATAGCTGCATTTTAACGCAGAAGGAGCCCAAAGTTCTGCTGCTGAATAGGGGTGGGATGACATGTCTTCCCCTCCTGTCTGACGGTTCTACATGTTTTTTTGCATGGTCTGGCCTATCTAATGTTTAACTATAATTTAAAAATCAGAGGGATCTCAGCTGGCAGCATTATACTTTGCGGAACTGCTTATTTTCTTGTGATTTTTGAAGAGTGGGTTCCAATATCTTTAGTAACTGACGTGATTAAACTGGGGTAAGTTTATTGATAGAAGATTCTATAATCTTTTGGAGAAAGGAAACACAAAAAAGAAAGGAAAAATCCCTTTGTTTTAACTAAAAGGTTGGAAGACCTAACCTAAGATTTCAGGGTCACAGATCCTAAGTGGAAAAAACCCCCTCAACAACAGCCCTCAGCAAATTGTTTTTCATTCATTTTCAATGCTTTTTCAACTGTTTTTCAGCATTTTCTTTGGTATTTTTTATTGGCTGCTTAAGGCAGTTCTGAGGATGTCAAACATTTGGATCTCCTTTTCAAATGACTTTTCCTGCATTTTGTTCTGTAATACCCTTCAGATACTGCACTCAACACCTTTTTCAGCTTCTAAATGTTTTGCTCAAGTAGTCATTCTGAAGTAGAAAAAAGTTAAGTCATGTAATGCTTTTTGAGCTCCTTCCATACAAAGGACATAGGAGATACTGCACATAGGTTGGGGCAATCCAAAGCACAGCTAGAAGCTGTGCAGATAATGAATTGAGAGCAGCCCTGAGGAGAACTGGGGGTGATGGTGGATGGAAAGCTCAGTGTGAGCTGGCAACGTGGGCTTGCAGCCCAGAAAGCAAACTGTCCTGAGCCACATCAAAGAAGTGTGACAAACAGGTCAAAGAAAGGGATTCTGTCCCTCTACTCCACTCTCATGAGACCCCAGCTGGAGTACTATGTTCAGCTTTGGGGTCCCCAGTACAAGAAAGACATGGCTGCGTTGGAGCAAGTCCAGAGGAGGGGCATTAAGATTATCAGAGGGCTGGAACACCTCACCTATGAAGACAGGCTGAGAGAGTTATGGCTGTTCAGCCTGGAGAAGAGAAGACTCTGGAGAGACCTTCTAGCAGCCTTCCAGTACCTAAAGGGGGCCTACAGATAAGATGGAGAGAGACTGTTTATCAGGCAGTGTAGTGATGGGACAAGGGGGAATAGCTTTAAATTAAAATAAGGTAGATTTAGATTAAAGGAAAAAAATTCTTCATTCTGAGGATGGTAAAACACTGGACAGGCTGCCCAGAGAAGTTGTGGCTGTCCCCTCCCTAGCAGTATTCAAGGCCTGGATGTTGGATGGGGCAACCTGGTCTAGCGGAATGTGTCCCTGCCCATGGCCATGGCTCTAACCGAGCTACATGATCTTTTAAGGTCCCTTCCAACACAAAGCATTCTAGGATTCTATCCTGCTGTACTTACTAGGGACAAAACTGGCATTAAGATTTAATGCTTGTGGTTCAGTATGGTGCCCCTCTTTGGGGCAAATCTAGGGCTGAAGAGCATTTCTTCCCAAAGACTGCTACCACACCAAATAAGCTACCTAGCAACACAAACATCTGTTAATGAATTTAAACACAGAATAGATACATTACCACCGATGGCTCCCTCCCACCGAATCGCCATGATGAGCACTGACTCAGTAAAATGAAGACAGTGAAAGGAACTTTCAGAGAAGACAGCAAGGCCTGTTCCTGCTGCTGTTGATAAGTTATACTGAGGTAGCAATATTTACACAGATGCTATGGAAGGAATGCCATCTCACACTCATTTCTCACTACCTCATGTGAGTTTGAAGATAACAATTTTTATAAATAGAAACAACTTACTGTAGTTGAGGGCCATGATCATCTAAAATCTGAGACGACATTGGTCATGTAGCTCACTGATGAGGAATATTTAACACCAAGAATGTTCTTTACTTAGGATATGGGCTTTCTCTAATATACTGTAGAAAGAGAAGTTAGAATAGTCCAAAGAAAAGTAACTTTTAGGCTTTGAAGGCAAACACCTTTTCTCAGCAATACTGTCTCAAGAAAAATTCTCTCAAGCATCAATTTATCAGTGGACCACTGAGGCTGCATTCATCAGACGTTTACAGAGAAGTGGAAAGACTGAGCCTTGCTCAGTGCTATAGAAATGCTACTGAATTTTCTCTGAAAAAGTGGACAACAGACTTATAGTGGTTAAAAAGAAAAATTGCCTTTCGTTTTGTTTTCATCCATTTTTCCCCTTCTAGCTTAAAAAGGAAGCAGGGAATGAGTACGTGTGGATTCAAAAGCGTCTAGCTCTCATAAATCCATGCCCGTCAAGTGTAAGATTGAATCCTTCTCTTTGCTTTGACACAAGCTCTCTATAGGACTGTGGCCAAGTTAATTAACCTGTTCATGGTTCAACTATTTCATTTGTAAACTGGGAGTAGTATTTGGACCAAAACTCAAGCATGGCTAATGAATAATCTAGTATTTGAAGCTCATCAAGAAAATGGTGTGTAGTGGTTAGAAACCCAGTTTTGTCAGCATCATTCACTTCAGTTGTGCATGCTGTCCAGAGTAAGTGGAAATAAATGCAAGTATTTTCCTACACATGAAAAGAAAATTAAAACCAAGGGTGCTGGCTTCACTAAATTAACATCAGGATTCATGCTGAAAGTATATAGTAACACTGGTCACATGTTCAACTGTACTTTTCTCATCTAAGAGTTGATGGAATGAAAATAAGCTGCTCGCATGACTCTGGAGTCACTCCCCAGTTTCCTCAGCAAAAGTTTGAATTCAGTTGCCAATTTTCACTTGTAAAAGGAAGTTTGCTTTGAATACATGCATGAGACCTGTTCTGTAACAGCATCTCTACATTAGAAGACTAGCATGTGGCAAATAAAAAAAGCTGCTCGTTAATAGTCAATCTAATGGCAAAGAAAAAACAGTTTCCTATTCCTAAAAAGAGAACAAGTGAAATACTGACAAGCAGATAAAAATATGCAGTGTACTCTAATTTCAGTGTCAGAATCCATTCTGGACATGCAAGCAGAGGAATCTTTTTTGTTTCTGTTCTGAAGATGTAGAATTTCTGTTCACAAGTGAAACTAATCTGCTTTGAAAGCTGTTCCTTTCATACTGTATCTCCATTCTCACCACTGCTACTAAAAGGAACATAAATGTTTCCCATAGCCAACAGGAAAATACACAGGAAGGAGATATCTAAAAAACTTTTTTTTTTTTAAGCCAGAGAGGGAACTTCCAGGAGCAGATCTTAAATGTCTGGTGTACTTCCTGCCCTTGCCTTTGCAAAATTATTCTGCATTATCTGTATGAACTCAAAGATTGGAAGATAAAGAAATGGAAAAATTATGAGCAACTTCAAATGCTTGTTTAGAAACAGTATCATTGGTCAGTAGTAAAAATGACACTTTCTCAAGACTTTATGTCTAATATGTGCGCAAATGCAAAGAAGCTGTCATTTATGCAATTTTATCTTTTTGAACAGTGAAATAAACTGTCAGTCAATAGAATTCGAACTTAATGGACCACAGTCAGAAGCCACCCAACAAAATACTCTTAAGTAAAAAGCTCTTGTTTTCTGGTAATAATTGTCTGGCACAAAATTTCATCCATGTGGAAAAACACACGTAAAAATAGTACAACAGAATACTGCCAAGATCTACTGTGCATCTGTAATTTTTACTAGAAAGCAACCTACTACAGTTTAAGTTTTCACAAATTTAGTAGAGTGAAGGTAGTGTTATAGCCAGGATTGGTTTTACAATCAGCGATATATTGCATTTAGCATTTTCATAGCCTAAAAGACTAGTGATTGACCCTGTTCTATGCCTAGATTTGTTACGCACATAGCGGTTTCTCTTCACTGTGCAGTATTATAACCTAACTCCAGGCTACCAGTTTGAAACCAAATCCTTACTTCTACAGATTCTGCATTAGTGCACTCTGATAATTAGTCAATGGTAATACACTTCTGAAAGATGAAGTGTACTCCCGCAGTATATATATCATAGAATCATAGAATGGCATGGGTTGGAAGGAACCCCAAAGGCCATAGAATTCCAACCCCCTGCCACAGGCAGGGCCACCAACCTCCAGGCCTGGATCTACCCAAGGTTGCCCAGGGCCCCATCCAACCTGGCCTTGAACACTTCCAGGGACGAGGCATCCACCACCTCTCTGGGCAGCCTGTTCCAGCACCTCACCACTCTCTGTAAAAAACTTCCCCCAATATCTAATTTAAACCTTCCTTCCTTTAGTTTTAATCCATTCCCCCTTGTCCTGCCATTGTCTACCCTTTTACAAAGTTGATTCCCCTCCTGTTTGTATGCTCCCTTTAGGTACTGGAAGACTGCAATGAGGTCTCCCTGCAGCCTTCTCTTCTCTAGGTTGAACAAGCCCAGGTCCCTCAGCTGGTAGAAAATATTTTTTAATAAAGAAAAACATTAAATAAGGCTTATTCAGATAGGAATATTAATTCATTGAGATTCAAGTACTTTTGAGATTCTTGGGTAAGAGCTTCTTCAGAGTTGAAAATAATTTCTAAAAGCAAAGTATGAAGCATTTTCTATTGGGGTGATACAACTTGAAATGAAGTTTACGTATGTGAAGGATTGTTGACATACAAGAAACTCATATTTAGGTAGTGTTCTCAGAGCAAACAGATTATTTATGTTATGCATGCTGTATAAATACACTAGACAGTTTTGAAGTCAGAGTTTTGATTTCTCTTTTATTATACATACAGTGTAAAATTTAATAATTATAGTTGTAATGTACAATTTGTAATGGTGCGGAATGCTTGCTTTAAAACTTTTTTCTAATTCTTGCCTTCCATCTCCCTACCTTCAGCTGGTAAGTGGACTATAGACGTGTTTTAGCAGAAGTGAGGGATACTACCACTGCTCTGGTCTAGCATATAAACTGCATCTTGTTGCCTTTTTAATGTTTTTTAAACGTTTCACCAAAAGCTGAGCTTAGAAGGCCTGAATATATTGGTTTCTCTTTAAAAGCCACTTATTCAATAGCTAAGTAGAAGGTGAGAGGATATTCTGCCCTTATGTACATGTTACAGTCATGTCAATAATCAATAAATAGCAGGTAGTCATACTGAAGAAGCTTGAGACTCTATTTTTTACTATTACCTGGCTGTAAATAAAAAGAGGGCCGAAAACGTAAGATTTTAAAAAAAAATACACAAGCTTTTGCACTTCATCTTTATGTAGTTGCAGTTATGCATTTCTACTCCTGATTAACATCTTTAACAACAACCTGAAGGATACAAGGAGTATACTTTCCTTGTGTTTGCAGATGATGCCAAATTAGGAGGCAGGGCTGCTGTCCAGAGGGGTCCAAAAAGGAAGGCTAGACGAATGGGCAGCAGGAATCTCATGAAAATTAATATGGGCAAGTGCTGAGTCCTATACCTAGGAAGGAGGAACCTCTGGCAACAATGCACGCTGCGACGGACTGGCTGGGGAACAGCTCTGCAGAAAAAGACCTGGGGGCTCTGGCAGGGTAGTGAGATGAACATAAGCCAGCACCGTATTGTGGCAAAGGCGGCAGACAACAGCAACCTGGGCTTTACAAAAATGAGCACAGCCAGTAGACTGAGGGAAGTGATTATTCCCTGTAATTAGCATGTATTAGACCACATTTAGAAAAGTTTTTTGGACCTTGGAATTCAACATTTGGAATTCAATGTCTTAAAAGGATTCTAAGACTTTAAGTAGAGAATTTATCTATTATAATGACAACATGAGTTTCATTTTTCTTTTTAGGACAGAGGGATAACTGCGATATATGATGCTACATTTATAGATTTCATTATGCTTGTATAAGGCACCCTCTCCCCTTGGCCCCACAGTTTTGTTTGGAGTTAATCTTCCATACATTGATAGAATAATCTGAGAGATTTAATAAGGTAATAGGCAGAAGAATTATTACAGTGCTTCATGAATAATAGGTTTTGAACTTTGTCAAGTCAAAGGATACAGAGAGGGAGCACATTCTTGAAATTGTTCAGCATACCACTGAACTTGAAGCTTGACACAGCCTGAAAAACTGGCACACAAGGCATCCCTGCTCAAACCCAAATAGTAGAAGTACTACAATGATATATATTTTGTTCATATCCAGAAACTGCATACTTCTCTTTGACAACATGCGGAATGGTGATTACTACAGCACAACTGTCTTTGATGTACTTAAAAACAACAGTAAGTGGTATAGAGGCCAATTCTAAACACTATTAATTACTTCATGTAAGAAAACTGTAGAGAATTCAACAGTACTTTTCATTGCAATAGCTTTGTATGCACAAATAGGGAATTTGGTGTGATGTCACAGTAATCTCTAAGAACCAAAAAAGAAAAAAAAAAAAGCCGTTAAATCAAGAAATCTGTTTTCTGGAGTGTATAATTTCCCACTATACTTAACTCCTTGGATGGAATTTAAGGTCCAAGTTCCACATTTATTTTAAAAGGAGTACGAGGAATACTGTAGTGTTAGTTACTCTAACTTCTATTATGTCAAACTTCTTTCCTAGGAGTACAGGCCAGTTGGTTGAAAACCATTCCAAAATTAGTGCTAATGTCTTTATATAAAAAAAGATTTTTTGATTTCAACAGATTTTGTACCTACTTTGCAAAGAGAAATGTAAACATGCCTGTTTTGTGATAATTCTGTTCCCATAATACTTAGCCCACAGACTTAATTCTTCCAGGAGGTGGACTCAGTGGTCCTTATGGGTCCCTTCCAACTCAGTATGTTCTATGATTCTAGTTTCTAATTCTTCAGAAACAAAACCTCTTTCCCCAGAACTTTTGCTTATGAAGACACACACACTGTAAACAACTTTCACCTGATAAAACATGTTATGTTTAAAAGCGCAGGCAAAACTCAATTTCTTTATATTCTAAATAGACTACTGTAAAGAGGGTTGTGTCTCTTTTTAAAATAATATTTGTGTTATGTGAGATCTTTTAATTATTTGCATTGT
>VZTU01014021.1:12500-14086 GCA_013400835.1 Zapornia atra
GAAAAGAAGGCATTAATTTAGCTAGAATTAAATTGTGGGTGGTCTCTTTACATACAGTTTATCTGTCATTAGCTGTTGAAGATACCAGCCTTAAAATTTTACCATCATTAGCTCGCTTGCAATGTTGCGTTAATTATTTTCATGTCAAAGTTGGAAGAAAAGTTGAAGCAAAAATATCCTAAAATTAAACAAACCCCCACAAAATAGGAAAAAACAAAAACAACTAAGATACTTACGGATGGCTTGTTCTCTTTCTTGTAGAAATCTTTCTAACACAATACGAGCCATCAATGATGGGGCAAAGTCCACCTTACCTCAACAAAAACAAAAAGAGAATTTCAGGAGGTAAATGCATTTAGATGCTTGTTTGTCAACTGGTTACTATGTTTTACATTTTGCAATTGAACCACTCTGTAAAAGATGACAATAAAACCCCTTTTGTAAGGTTACTCGCCAAGGAAAAGAAGTGGTGATCCTTTGCTGAGAATACTCCCTATATGTGGCACCCATCAGGTGGTGCCACATATCCTTAATATGAACACCTCCAGCAGATGTGTGTGGCTTGGTAGAAATTTCTTTTTTCTTAAACAAAGCTATTCCTCCAATGTAGTTTATATATGTATGGCAAGTGCATGGTGTAGTTCCACCTGAAATTACAATAGCTTTGTAGGTACCATTACAAGCCTCCTTTAGTGAATTAGAAATTGAACTATGAGACAGTAAACCTTGCTCACACATTGTCATGGTGAATTTTTCTTGACATGTTTTCAAGTTCAATATAAATAATTTTTTTTTAATCTTGATTTAGAAACTAGACAAAAAAAGGTGGCTTCATTTGCACATCCATTTTTTTTCCAAATATGTATGTACTTGGATGCCCTTAAATTCCCCAAGTAGAGAGAAATGCTTTCCACCGGGCTGCTTATTTCCAGTAACCCACATCAGAGCTGACACATGAAAAATGGTGAAATTACTGAAGGTAGTCCAGCCTGAATAAGGACTACCTTATTAGTTCAGGTACTTGCATCTCCCTAATTTTCATATTAATCATGTGTCCATCTTTCTTTGAAATAGGGCCATCATGCTTCATGTCAGAATTTAGCATGTAAGTAAAATTCATAGTGCTTCAAATCTCACTTGAAAATATTTGTATGAAGAGAACAGTGACTAATTTTATTATTCCTATCGAACAAAAATGAGATTTATTTTAGTCCTTTTGCACTACACAGACAGTATGAAGAAGTTGGCAAATAAAATTAAAAAAAAAATTAAAAGTAGTTTCCCAAACCCTCAAAAAAACCAAACCCGAAAGATAATAATATGGAGCTTTTCCTATTTAATAGAGCTGCTACACACTGTAATGCACCTATGTTATATATTTCTCATCAATTTTTACAGTTTCCACTGATTAAATATATATTGACTCATAAAGTATTACCATTACATCAATTGTCAGCAGATGCAAGAGTATGTCATTTAAATATTAACTATCATATAAAAATGGCAGCTTGATTGTTTGGAAGCAGTAATCTGGTCCTGGTTATTGCCACATTTCCCTAATGCATTAGGCAGCAGTCACAAAATGC
>VZTU01014022.1:1463-15985 GCA_013400835.1 Zapornia atra
GTTCTGCTGCATTACAAAAAAAACCCCAAACCACCAACCCACCAAAAAACCCACCCTAACCTCAAACATTTAAGAAGCATTCAGTAATCTTTCAATCTGAAAATTTCTTTTCAGTTCTTGAGTTTTTAGAAAGTCTAAGCTGAAAACAAACACAATCCAGGTGTAATACTCCATAACTCAAAATAGAGGTAACAATCATTGAAAATGCTGTGGTGAGAGCACATAAGTCCTGTCTTAATTGTTAAGAACAGTACTTAAAGCAAACATTAACAGTCAGTTATGAATTTGATAGTAATGTTGCAATGAAGTAGTTGAACGTAGTTGTAATGAAGAAGCTATAAAGTAGCTTCAAAGTGTTTGACCTATGAAAGTTTATTTTTCCTAGAAAGTCAGGCAGAATCAAAAAGTATATGTATTTCATCTCAGATTTAAGAAAGTCTATGCACACACATACCCATGCAACCAGCCAAGTTAACTTCTTAGAAGTCTTTGCAGGGCAAGAATTTTGTTATGGAAATGAATCTGAAATAAAGGAAATTCAATAATAGAATAACATATCAATGAAACTGTCTTCTGTTTATAAAGTAGCAGAAAGGAAATCACATTAAAGCTTGATTCAATGTGGGTGCAGGTGGGAGGAAGAATCATTGAGACTGGGAAACTCCAGCATGAACTGATAGACAATTCAAGACCTCTAACAAGTATTTTTTTTTCCTGGAAAAATATCTTTATTACAGGCAGCATTTATCAAAGAGGAATTTTACAGATGAGTAAAATAACTGATTCAAAATAGGCTATATATAATCTTACCAGAATAGCGCTTCTCTGACTCACCTATCATAGTAAAACTCTGATTTTTTTTTTCAGCATTATTGGAATCCACCCCCTCATCTACTTCTCCAATCTACACAGTGTCATTTAACATCACATCACACACTTAATAAAAATTACGTATCGCTAAAATTATGAAATAATCCTGAGTGCAGTTCAAGTTGAAGAGAGATTTATTTTTTTTTCTCAGAACCTGCTTGCATGCCTTGGAAATCAACTTTGTTTAACAATTTTAACAAATTATCTCAGTATCTATTTATAATTTTTGCATGAAAAATACATATGCATAGCACCTTAATTTTCTAAGTTGAAATTATATAGGACTGCCATGGTGGAACACCCAACTTGCATCTCTGATTGCAGCATTCTGACAGTAATCACTGGGTTTTCACATGCAAATCAGGTTGCAAACCTTACAAACAGTTTTTCTGTAGGGATTAAGATCCACATGGCTATGTTTGGGCACAGCTGGATGGACCACGGGCAAACAGCATGACTGGAACTGAGACACAAAACCCTACCCTCTAGGTTATAAATATTCATGACTGTCTCCACATATTTCATATCTAGCCTGTTTCTAACATCCATGTTTCTGTTAACAAGGAACTAAGTATCCAGAACTAATGTTCACACATCATAGTATTTTGAGCGGTTTTATTTTGTCATTTCCCTCATTCTCTGCTACAAAAAAAAAGTCACCACGCTTAATACACAATGGAAATAAGGCAGATTTTAAAAAACGAGATAAACCACTAGTTTTTCCATTAATTGAAAATTTTTAATCCAAGATGGATGCTTTCTGAAAGATGTGGTTTAGTCAATTTAGTTTGATGGGGGAGACCTGCCCATTTTCACAGAAGGCATAGTTCCTTTACTCCCCACAGGCAAACTGAGTTGAGAGGTGATTTAAATGTGTGGCCAAGTGCCAAACAACTCCCATGCTCCAATTCCAGCCTCAAACCTGTCCACAGATTCTCTCACCATGTTTAGCTCAGTCCAAGAGCTTTTTTGTTCTCAGTAACTGAGAAAGTAAGGTCAGATAGATGCAGTATTTACAAGAAGCTTACAGAGCACTCCCAAGGCATTGTGGAACTAGAAGTAATACATGACTTGATTTTATTCCAGTATCACCTTTCTGTAATTTCAATTCCAACTTCAATTGCACCACTTAAGGACTGTTTTTAGAGTCAGAATTTTAAAAAGCACAATCAAATTAGACACTTCTGAAGTTAATAGCAAGTGCAAAAACTGCAAGGTAATCCAGTAGTTATTCCACATAGATTTCAGTGTATAGCAGAAAGTTTACCATTTGCCATTTATGTTCTACCTGATACTCAATCTATGAGAAGAACAAATATGCAGCTGTTAGTTTCTCCTTTAGTGGACAAGAAGAGTCTCATCCATTTCAGTAACATCTACTGGATTTGATACATCCCCTAACGTGTTTTCAGACATACACTGACCTGTGAATCCAAATAGACACCAAGCAGAGAAACTGAATGTGACAAGAACAAACATTTGGGTATGTTAAGAGATTATAAACTTAGTCTGAGCTTTAATAAACTATTTGGAAAAAACCAAAAAAATAAAAACAAAGTAATTTTGTTAACCTCAAGTAAGACTTTCAAGAGTTGGGATATGAAAGCACAAGCTAGATTGATGACAAGTCAGCAACAGTAAACCCAGTATTGTTGTCCTAGATAAGTTAAAGTAACATTTGCAGCTCAAAGCCAGCTAATTCAGGTGTTGCTTGTTGTACCAGTTATTGAAAAACACAACTATTAAGAGGGTTTATCTGGTCCTTTTTGTAGCTACAACTATGAACACACAGACAGATGCAGAAAGATAATTTGGGTATACTCATATTATCTGCAATTGTGAAACTGAAAAAAGTACCTGTCGTGGTAGGAACACCATATACTGGCAAACTATAAAAACAGCGGGGTGATCATACCACTAAACATAAAATACACCCCTCCATATTTCCCTCACTTGATGAACACCATGATAGGTTATCACTTTCTAGTCTTAGATAGGTGCTATAAATTAATATACCTGAATTCAATTAAGATCTCAAGGGCCAGAGGCAGCTTCTGAAATCTATATTCACAGTTACTTAAATTTCACAACACTGTTGCTATATAAAAATTTAAATAACAAATGAAATCGCAACATTTGACTTCCAGATACTTTCAAATAACTAATCTACAGCATTGCTTCACTATACTTTACCCACTTGCTCCCTTCAGAAGAGCAGTAAATACTTCTATCAGTAAGACAGCTGGCAGCCAGGTCACCACTGGGCCTTTTGACTGAAGTCAGAAGCAGTGATTATAGAGTTCAAGAAGATTTCTGTGCAGAAATCTGGGTCACCATATAGAAAAGATGATGAGCAAAATTTAAATCAAAGTGCAGCACTGGACAGAGGAGATAAAGAAAACCCCACTGTTTGAAGTCAATAAGTACTGTAAAATTGCTGCTGGACTAATCACAGCACAGTATTATCATAAAGCATAATTCATTAGATGTTATGAATAGGTTTACACTTTGGAAAAACATGTGTGCGTTCATCTGAAGGTGACAGAGCACAGGCACAGGGTGCCCAGAGAGGCTGCGGAGTCTCCTTGGCTGGAGATATTCTAGACCCTCCTGGACACAATCCTGTGCAACCTGCTCTGGGTGATCCTGCTTTAGCAGAGGGGTTGGACTTGGATGATCTTGAGGTCCACTTTTGAATTCCCTTTCAGGACACTATGAATTTCTATCTCACCTTCAAAACTTGCCCAAAGAGTGACTTAAACTTTCATATGATGTTTTTGCTGTTAATTTTTCCGATAACTATCATGGCAAGTGCTTAGAAAAGCCTGTATGTACAACAGCTACAATTGAGAGCCCTACCAGTACCTTCTGTTAAATCACTTTACGCAGCCACATAGCTACCAGCTTTGCAACACAGCCCCGGAGTAAATAATTTAAAAAATTAAATTCTTTTTAGTTCAAGAAGTCTTTTAGTTCACGAAGACCTTCCAGGAAACTCAGCATCCAGGCTGAAGCAATCGCAATGATTGGTGATCACTGCTGAGATAAATATCAGTAAAAGATGGTAAACAACAAGTGGGAGCTAATGGTTGGCTCCCACAGTAGATGGAGGTCTCTAGGAATGGAATTGTGCAAATGTTTTTGCTGGTATTGGTGATGTTCAGTGTTTTCATGTATGGACTGAAAGCAAGCTGAGAAGAGAGGTGCCAAGCTCTTCTGATCCCTTACAAGGAAAAAAGGTAAGAATCGGTCATGCAGCAATGCAGGAAGCTGAGTGGCCAATATAAGGACAGGTAAAATAAAGTTCACCACAGACAGAAAGAAGTTCAAATGGGGGAAAAAAACCCCAACTTATCCTATATCAGTAGTTATTGAGAAAAATAAACTAAAAGTTAGGAGCTTTCAGGAAAGGAACACACCATCACAGCACTCATTTTGCTATTGTATAAATCCTTGGTCTGTCCACATCAATGTTGAGTGTCACCCCAGCCCCCATTCTCAAAAAAGGATACAGAAGAATTGAAAATGATTCAGAGAAGGGAAACTTAAGACGGGCAAAGGTAAAAGAGTTAAAGCATGTGTAAGAAATCCTCACATACAGCGAAACCACTTCAGTCTCTTTCCAGAAAGACACAGTCGAGGAGAGAAATAACAAATGCCTATAAAAATATGGCCTTCAAGGTCAAAGTGATAAAAACTGATTCTTCACTGTGTCTTCCAAAATGAGGAGCAGGAAGAATCAGCTGAAACTAAACAGGAAACAGCTTCAAAACTAGATGAGGTGAGTCATCATCCAAGAAACAGTTGAGCTGTGAACTTCTTTGCTAATGGATGTTTAGAAAGGTAAAGATTATGTATAGAGTTAAGGGAGACTGAACACATTGGTGTAGGAGAAGGTTGTTGCATAGGTAGGAACTATGTCCCGCCCCGAAGTGCTTGATCAAAAGAAGAAGGGCTGGGAAGGGTTTAAGTGGATACTTCAGCCATTGTCTTACACCCATCACTGTAAACAGAGTAAGGGATTAAACGGACCTTCAGAATGCTCTGCTATAGTCACCCCATATATGCTGGATATAAAACTGTAACACTACAACAAAGGTATAACATCCTTCTGTATAATTAAAGGAAATTTAACAAACAAAACCTGCTACATTTAATGTGGAACAGAATGGTGACCAGCACACATTGATAAAACTTTAGCTGCAAAAAAGGGTTTGGAAATGTTGCACCTTTGCCACACATTTAAAAATTTTATATTACTCTATTAGTCCACAGCCATTCTAAATGTAGAATTTTAGGGTCCTTTCAGTTTAGGAGGGTTTTTTAAGCACAAATAGAAAGTTAATTAAAAAATTCACCTAAATTATTTTGACAAGGAAGCTGAAGTATGTAGGAAAAGACTACAGATTTTATTCTAATTTTTGTAAGCAACATCTGGCCATCTCTGACCCCGTTCCTGTGTTGTGAAGGGTTTTTATGGTGCTGTTTATTTTAGCTCTGTGCACAGTAAGATACAGCAGAATCCATCAGCTATTGTTGGATATTGTTGCTTCCCCCATGATGAAATGTAGTCTTCAGCCAGACCTTACAGGCTATCCAGACTGGAAGATACAACTAGATGTTGGGGTGATGGCCTGGACAAGTGCACCACACAAAAACCCTTTTCAGTAAGTTTTCCATGACCATCTCCTCATGTATAGACTTTGATTCTTAATTTTATGGCAAACATGGACATTTTTTATAAAGTACTGCTAAAAGGTATTTTTCACAGAAACAGCAAAATAGAGGGAGTATGCAAAACTCCGAACAACTGGGTGGTTTGGGGTTTTTTGTTTTTCTTTTCTGAAGTACAGTATATGTTTTAGGTGGGAGAATGAAGGAATGTAGAAAAATGTCTCCCCGAAATCCATGTCTTTCTGCAAAAGATATTAAGAGGTAAAGAATTAAATCCCATCTGCCTACCCACACCTCAAGTATTTCAGATTTCTGTAACTCTAATACTATCTTCTGAAAATAATTCTACAGAAGATGAAGCAACTTTTTAATGTTTTGGGGGCTTTTTTTGTTGCTATCAAGCATGTAACAGCTGGAAACATCACGTTTTTACTGAGGAAGATGCATCCTGAAAGCAGTTGGCAAATAAGCTGACTGATGAATCATAAGCAAAGTTACCTCAGAGCTAGACAAACACAAGAAATACTCTTATTGTAAATATTACAATACAGAAAATTGTCTTTGCATTACACACCAAGTCCTGCAGCAGTGACAGAACTGAGCCACGTGCAGCTACATTTTTACTGTATTTTTAAAGCAGACTATGCCTGAGGCAGTCACACGCCTATGGAGCTGAAGAGAAGGGTAGCGTGCAGGACGAGGACTGGATTCAGAGACCATCTCAAGACCTGTCAAAAGCATAAATGGACATGTCTGCCCAGATAAGGGCAAGAACTGCTGCTGCATACAGTGGTAAAACACTGCTGGCTAGCTTGTGTCCTGAAGTGCTGCTCCCTGCTCCATTCCCACTGTTGTGTATACACACACACTCAATGTAGAAACTGAGCTCTCAGTACAACTGCCTTCGCAGACTAAATGTCCCAAATCATTACAGCACAGATAGGTATGCTGAGGACCTGAATGTGCTTCACATGCAAATTGTAATTATTTCATCTAACAAGAAAAAAAAAAAAATCAGGACTTAATGCTTTTAAGAAACCAGCTGACCATTAAGGATGAAGCACTCACTATATGTGGTACTTACAAGAATTTCTGGGTGCAGACCCTTTCCGTGGCAGATTTATTGACCTTTTCAACCTGAAATCACATGAGAATGGTCAAGTGGAACTCGCTCTCCCACATAAATACTCTCACAACTACAGGTTACAAGAAGTGGGAAAGCCCAAGCAAAGCTTTTCACAGGCACCTTCAAAGAGATTTGATCTGTGTACCTCAGATAAGTGAGCAACTTGGTTTCTGTCAATTGGAAATTTAAAATTTGGTACAGACAGCATTTGCATGCATATATATATATATATCATTTTCTACTAATATTAAGAATATATTCTAACAGGATTCATCTTCCAGAATCATCCAAGTTGTCTATAATATAATTACCTAGATGTTATGACAGATAATATGTTTATGCAACAGAAAGACATAACTATTTATTCTCAAAATACCTTATTGTAAACTTACTGCAAGCTTTCAACAAAGTAACATGACAAAAAATGGGTTTTTTAAACTTAATCCACACTAGGGGAAGTTTCTGGAGATAAGTGTTTCAGTGTTTAAACTATAAGCCATTAAATGGACCAGTAAAACTGTTTTTATCTACCAGTTGCTACAAACCTCAGTTGACAAAACAGAAGACTCAAACTCCAGAAAACACCTTCTCTTCTAAACTACAGTTAATTAGGTCCTAAATAAAGGACCTTCTTTTGATTCTGTCCTAAATTTTCCTTGCCTTTTCCCATCTTACCTTTTCTGGTTTTGGGGGGGGGGGTTCTTCTTTTATTACATTTGCTTGGTTGCTTTTTAGGTTTTTTTTTTTCCTTTGTTGGGGGTTGTTTTGGGTTGGGTTTTTTTTTTTTTTTTTGTTTGGCTTTTTTAATGGGACTAAATACACTCTGGGTTCTGTCTTAAGAGTTATGACAGATCAAGGTTTCTGTGGTTGTTATTCAAGAAGAGAAACATACAGTTAATTTGCAGAAAAGACAAAGAGTAACAGGGACAACTGCAACACGCTGAATGATTATAAAATATATAGACATTCACCAGACCTAAAAAACAGGGGTGACATGGATGGCATGGCACAGATACAAAGCAATGTTGTCAGAGCCAGTTACTGAAAGTGGTGCAAACAACATGATGAAGAGGAAAAACAAAAGGAAAAAGCAAGAAAACATCACCTTATTTAAGAAAAACCCAAACAACCAAACAAGGTAACTTTTTCTTCCTTTTTTTTTTCCTTTTAATTGCATAGAGTAATAGCTATTTTAACCAAAGACCCTGATACACTGAACTTGGTCTGGCCAAGGGGCCACCAAGTGGTCAGACTGCAAGAGCACCTCTGTAAGGCTGAGGGAGCTTAAAAAAAAAAAAAAAAGATAAGTTTCAGGGAAAAGTTTACTTCTGTCTTCCAACTATCTAGTGGGAGGGTACCTGCTTGAGCCTTTCTCAAGGTGCAGAGTGACAGGATGAGACAAAGGACCCAAACTGGAACATGGGAGCAAAACCAAACTACCTAGAAAGCTGCAATGTATTCTTAGATTGGAGGGCTTAACATCCAGCACTTTAGCTAGTGATCATTAGTTAACAACATAACATGTTACCCAGTGAATGGTGACATGGTTTTGTCTAGGATGGAGTTAATTTCTTTTCTAATAGTGGACAGAATGCCGTGTTTGGGTGTTAGGATGAAAGCAGTGCTGATAGCACCCTGATGTTTCTAGTTGTTGCCAAGCAATCAAGGACGCAGACAGGACAGGTGACCCGAACTGGCCAAAGGGGATATTCCATGCCAATTATGTCATGCTCAGCATAAAAGGGGGGCTGGTTGGAGGAGAAGCAGGCAGCTCCAGGACGTGCGGTTTTTGGGGATGATCTGGTTTTTGGGGACAGCTCTGGGCTGCACGGCCTGAGCTGTGCAGTTCGGTGAGAAACTGCATTGTGTATCACCAGTTTCATATTTTTTTTTGCTATATGGTCCTGTTGTCATTGTTCTATCTATCTTTCTGCTATTTCTAGTAAACTATCCTTACCCCAACCCGCAGGGTTTTGGTTTCTTGGTTTTGGGGTTTTTCTCCCTCTCCCTCTCCCTTCCCTTCCCACCCCCCCCACTTCCTTTTAAAAAACAAGTGACTGCGTGATGCTCAGCTCTCAGCTGGCGCAAAACCACAACAATGATCACACAAAATATCTAGCTTTTCAGGTACAACTTGTTAAAACATAGAGTGCTACTGCCAGTAAAGAAAGAGGTGTATTGATAACATGGGACCGAGTGACACAAATAGTCTATAAATCAAAACAGCATGAACACCATTCTTAAAGTTTCCTAGGAAATTACTGTCAGCTTTCTCAAAGTGACAGCTAATGAGCTCAAAAGTTTCTTTCAATTGTTCAGAAAAGATGTGACCAATGAATCAGTTCCAAAGTTTCTGGACTCTCTTATGATCTGTTATGATGACCGCTTTTAGCCAGACTCAAGGTCCTGTTCCCATCTAGTTTGTTTGTTACCTCTCAGCACTAGGATCATGCAAATCTAATCTGGAAAGCCAATGAGCCACAGTATTGCACCAATCCTTTGCTCCACTAAACTGTGTATTATGTGCATTGGAGTGAATACTGTCAATTGCATTGAATAAGAATCCAAGGCCATTTTTATTAACCTGGCTATACTTTTTGCTTTAAAACATGGGAAAGAAAAATATTTTTTTTAAAAAAAAGAAACAGCTGCCATACACATTTTCAGAAACACTTAAATTCTCTAAAATATTTTACCAAAGAAAAATTGAACTACTCATGTGAATGAGTTGAATACCAGCTCACATATTTCTATTGCTTTCAAAAGAATTATGCCTCCTTAGGATAGAAAACCAGGTTAGCAGTTATCTAGAATTAAATTCTCTCTTGGTAAAAAAATCCCTAGACATTGGTATTAGCCTCCTTTATACAATTCTATGTCTACATAAAAAAAAAATCAGAAAGAACACTAAATCATACAATCAAGATGCTAATATTGAACAGTGACAACAGCACATTCAGGCTCGTAGGTACATAAATATTTTTACAGAGGTTATCTTTTCCTTCCCTCTTACTGCATATGTACAGAATTCAAAAGGATGCCTTTATAAGGAATATAAAACAGCAACTGCTAGGTTTGCATGCTCGTCTAAATGTAAATGTAATAGCATGAAACTATTACTCTTCTCATACATTCAAAGCCATGTGACAAGCCATCCCAACTGCAAAATCAATCATTGTATTATTAACGTGTCATGTGTGATGTCTTTGAAGAACCGAATGTATCAGAAAAACCTTAAGTTACTCTGCTTTATTGTTCATAACTTATTATATGTAATAGGTTTCAAAGCTATTTCTACATATGAATGTAAAGCCATTTTGGGAAAAATCAAGACAACAAAGAGCCACTATGTTTAAAGTTACTGGATTTGGTATGAACTGTGTATTTTAACACATATAATAAAAACTAAGAACATTAAAGTAGGTCAGTTAACCCACTGCTATTCAGTCCTGTGGCCCTTGTTCACAAATTCACCTTGAGTTCATTCAAATACACAAAAGTAAGCAGATGTTGAATAGCATCCAAAGCTAAAAAACCCTTTTCCATGTGAAAACCACACTCACTCCATTAGTGAAAAAAACTTTTCCACCTATTGGGTTAGTCACCCAACATACAGATCAAATTTAAAAACAGAGAAATACAGTTACTAAAATATGGGGGTTTTTTGCTAGCTGAATATAATGAAAGGAATAAGCAAAATACTTCATGAACATGATTTCTATCCAAATAGAATATTTAAATTAAATTGTTATTCAAAGTCTTTGAGAAATCCACAAGCAGAAATGGCCAACATATTTCATTTTATACACTTATATAAATAGCATAGCTTCCATAAAACAAGTTTGCTACTACAAGTTTTGCTGGGGAGAAGAACAGAGTAAAACTACTGCAAAGTGAAGATTCTACTGATGAAAGAAATAATATCTTCCAAAATAAAATTAGTAAATTAGAAAAATCAGAATACAATTCCTTGCAAGTGTCAAAAATCCACAAAACCATTACGTACCCAAACTTCTGAAATCTTGCGTGACTGATCTTGATTAAGGGATCCCTGAACACAAACTGGGAGAAGCTCTATGGCTTTCAGGCTAAAGAGCATCCTTCTCTATCAGTCTGCAAAAATAATCTGTTTGCAGTGCCTCACCCCTACTTTTTCCTGACTCCATGATTCCTTCTGTCACAACTAACACAGATGCAAAAACCACCCGAAGGGTGATGAAGACAACTGACAAACTTCAGACATGCTGCATCTTCCATCACTTGGTTGCTGACCACAGGTGGTGACCAGTCAGATGCTGCTAAAATGGCAGGTGTGACTGCTTGATCTCCAACTCACCTATGCTATGCCATCTTCATCACAGACTAGAAAGCACATCATTATTATTTAGGTAGCGATTTAGAAGTTAAACTTGTTTATTTATTTGTTTTTAAATATGCCAGAGTGAAACTTGCCTCCTTTGGTAAAAATAAGTAACAGCTATCTCTATTGTTGGAGGAAGCATTGAAAAATTTTAGTGATTAAGTGTACCACCCTATTAAAGAATCTTACACTATTTAGAAAACACAACTTTTGCTGAGAATAGGAAGACAACTAAGAATCTACTTATTGCCCAGTGCTTTCTCCATTACTAACTGTCAATATTCTGCTTATTTTGACACAAATATTTGGGTGATTTGGATTCAGGAAGCAACAGAGCTTTGCCTCACTCATTTTGTGCTCAATCATCATTGCTGGAAGGTTATTTTATAATGATTAGCTTTAATATTGCAATTCAATATACTTGAAATACTAATTTCCAGCACTCTCATCCTTACATCTCATTTCTTTTGATCCAAATACACATTTGAAGACTAGTATTAGATATGATAAATAAATTTTTGAACAGCAATTATATAGAACTCATTGCCAAACCCAGGAACTATGTTAAAGTTTCAACATATTAAAAGCAAAAACTGACACAAACTTATTACAGCAGATGACATTCACAAAAAGGAAATAATTGTATGAAGTCCTCAAAGAAGAAAGTTAACAAAATCACCCTGCCTTCATATTAGATGAGTCTATCCAACAGAAGTTACTGGAGAATTTAAGATGCAAAAGTTCATGCTATTAACCCTACAATTATTCCTAAAGGATTCTTTTCTGAAGACAAAAAATGATCTAATGGTATTGGCAAAAAAAAAAAAAATCACAAGGCTCAGAGGGTTAAAAAATTAAGAACGAAGTCAGATTCTTCTTACACGTATCACTGACAAAAAAACCCCAACAAGCATACCTCGGGGCTCGTCAGATTATACAACTACTTCTCAATGCAGGAAGATTTACATATAAATATGGCTATACATAACAGGAGGAGGTTTTCAGTGCAGATGTGATAAAATCTTTTCCGAATAATCCTAAACACTTTTAGTTGTTCTTTTTCAGTTGTTAGAACTGTCCTTTCCATTCTTTCCTTCTGTGAACTAAATGTGAATTAGAACACTCAAGCTGATGAATGAATTTGCCACACTTCGCACAATGAATTAAACCTGAATCACAATACTTTTGTCAAATGTACCTGAACACTTTGGCAATATTAAAATGCAAGTTTTAACATGCAAGCTTCAAGGCTCAGCTGAGAAACAAAGTTTACTGATACAATCTCGTTACATTACAGCAACATTAAGAACAACAAATGACATGGCAAACAGTAGAAATAAGAGTGGATTCATAGAAATAACAACCTGACCAGCATCCCCCCCCCTATTTTTTGAGATGGTTGAATACAAAAGTATTTCTTGAAAACACTTAAAATGAAGCTTGATTATTAAATGTAAAAATGGTTAATTAGTTATCACAGAATGTGATGTTATGCCTGTGTTTGTCAAATATTCTTCTAATATTGTCCAGTACTCTGACATGTAAAAGTGATTCTTCAAACACTTGGAATTTTAGACATTGTCCTAGAAGATGTAGGATCGTATTCCCAACCTACATCAAACTTCTGCATGAAGAGTCTTGTACCTACAAGCTACACAGGAAAAACAAGTACATGAGAAACAAAAAAATCCAACCCACCTTTTTATAGATCTTTGAATTTTATTGATGATATTTTTCAATTCTTATTTTATTTAGCATTTTATCATTAACTTCTGAGAACATTTGCAACAGATAAATCACAGTAATAATGTAAGGGATTTTTTAAGCTTATCTAAGAATAGCTGTCCAGTGAGACTTTTAAATTATATTGCAGGCCATACAAAAAAAGGCATCATCGTTACCAGTTTAAAAAAAATAAAACACACCACCTCATTACCCATGCTCAAGGTAAAACAAAGGAAAATAATTCTTATTTTATTTTTAAACTAGGAAATCTACACTATGCACTTACTTTTCATGTAATATAATTTATGAACAAGAAAATATTTGAACAGGAAAAAACCTTCATGTACTCATTAACAAGATTTTCAAATGCCTTCCCACTGCTTACATCAAATCACACAGAACCTGACACTGTAGGTGATGCAATAGCAATTTTTCCCCTCCCACATATGGGAGAAGGATGGCTATACTATTTCGCTAAGCATTAAAGATTTATTTTGCTATACCTTTGTACATTAAGTAACAACTCAAATTCAGATTTTGACACTGTTCATCATTCTTCCAAGGGGAAAAAGTATGCACCTGCAGGAAAATACACTTTTACTTCATCTTCCTTATGTGAGAGAAGAATTTCCTTATGAAATGGCATTTTTACTTTCAGTTTACCTAATGGCAACCTTTCAATGGCCTGAATTCTGGGTATCTGGCTCAGATATTTATCTTAGTTTCCTGAAGGGCTTCTAGATTTAACACTGCTGACACAAGCTCCCACAGGAAGAAAATCTGCAATACTGACAAGCCAGTAAGCACTTGTTTCTGTTTATTATCTCAAGCACCAACCTCTTTGAGGCTTACCTTGCAGCTCTTTCCCCCAGTACTAGGACTCTGCTTTATTTTGCTTTCAAGCCCTATCTACCTCATAACTATGCATACCAATTTAACGAAAGCAACTTTAAAAGATGACACATTCAGTAGGCATTCAGTATTTAAGTGAGACCTCTGCTGTTTCCAACCACAAAACTCAGAACACTTCCCTTTTACTCAGAGTTCAGTTTCCACTATGTGAGATACACATCTCCTTTGGGAAAAGCAAAGCTAGGGAAACAACTAGAAACCTCACTTGTTTTACATAAGGAAAATATAGCATACACAGCAACAGGAAGATTACACATGTAAAGGTTGCTTAAGACAGCCTGTTTATATCTTTATTAAAACAACAGGAAGAAGCAAAATTAAAGCTGTCTTCAAATTTCAGGCTCCTAACGCTGCTCTGAACATGTTTTGAGACACTGTCAATAAGGGGAAAAAGCCCACAAAAAACCACCCAAAAAGCCCAGAAACTACCAACAAAACTTTTAGAGTGTGGCTTAGCACTGGAAGAGACCATGCAATGTAATCTTTGTTGCTCAAAAATCACTAAAACTCATCTGAAAAAGGTCCGGAGAAACCTGATCTAAGTCTTATTTCATCCTCGTTCTGCAGAGGAGGTTGAAAAAGATGTCTCTGACTTCAGAATGCTAGGAGAGGTTTTCTAAGTAATCATTAACTGGTATTTCTTTCCTCTTGATACCCTAAAGACTAGCAAATGACTTGCAAACTGCTGTATATAACCCCTCATAGGGTCCAGTATTTTTCAGGCTATTTTTTTAATAGACCAAAAAGTCTGGTTTAAATGATTTTACTAGGACTTTGTGAAGAAAATATAGTAGAAATAGAATCTCTACCCCCAATTTTCAAAGATTACTCATCTTGCCTGTCTTTCTACCCTAC
>VZTU01014023.1:0-11701 GCA_013400835.1 Zapornia atra
GTGTCAAACCTAGGAAGTTGAGAGACTGAAACACCCGAGTACGATGCTGGTAAAATCGGGCCCCTTCCAAAATGGCCATTCCTCACAGCAGGACAGATACACGGACGCTGTGCTGCAAGTCCCATCACAAGACCCCCCAGCTCCTCACCTCATCGAGCCTCTCCCAAAAAAGCACCCAAGGAGCACACTGTCGTCCCCCCCCATTCCCACCCCAGGTAACGGCTCGGGCTGTTTCACACCTCAAATGCCATATTTCCCCAGTCAGGCCGATTTTCCTTTGGCATCCTCACCCTGTAAAAAGAGGTGAGAAGTTGAACTCCCCCTGGAAGCAGCCCTTGGGTCTGCTGCCACAAGATTCACCAGGAAAAGCTGCACTCCTGGAAGTCCAAACATGTGCCCTGTGCTCAGCCTCCAGCACAGCAAGGCTGACAGGGAAACCTGCTATTTTAGCAGAAAAACAAACAGAGGTGGAGCAAACAAACTCTCAGGTAACACAGGCCCTTCTCCACAGCTTGAAGAGCATTTTTCTCCTCTCCTTCTCCAGCAACACCTTCTATAAGAGGGATGAAAACTTTCCTCCCAAACCTTTTGTAAACTAGATCCTTCAGTTACCACACCTGCAACAGCAATACTGCATCGTGGAAAACCATCTCAGTTTTGGTACCCTGTAGCATCAGAACACGACTGAAATACCCCTTTTTTTCCGAGGTATAAACACATTCTTGGGTAGAAGATAGTCTCCCATCAGCCTGGCAAAGCAGACTGGAGAATGCTCCATCTCCTGGAGATAACACTACTGCCACAGCTTCCTGAAACGCAAAGACAGAGAAAATGAAATACAGCAGAATTAAAATTGACAGATCCCATCATCTTGATGCATTTTTTTATCCAGGATACTGTGTGATACTTACATGAGAGAAGGTTTGTGCACAGAGCTTCATTCAGCCAACCCCTGGGCGCTCAGCAGCCTGCTCACACCAGGCTGTAGAGAGAACACAGCTCTGAAATCATTTCCAGTTAACAGGAATCAAGTGAGGGGTCTGTCCCAGGTTAAACAGTATTATGAGAGACCTGGAGGCCAACTTCACCACACCTCAGAATAAGCTCTATGAACTTTTAAATGCTCAGGTTATTTTTTTAAGTAAGTTGTGTATCAATATGCTTTATTCAGGACTTGACAGTATAGTTACCCTCTGCACAATCACATTCAAAGTGCTGAGCTTGCAGCACTCACAGGTCTTTTAAATCTGGGTTTTCTGGCTTTCCCCAGGGGTAAAAAGGGACCCTTTAAAACCAGCAATAGCTGGTACTGCTGCACCTGCATCAGAACAAAAAATCAACACATTTTCTGTTATTTTGACCATGGGGACGGAAACCTGGAGAAATTAAAGAGGGAAACAATCCTGGAAATCCACTAGTCCATCTCCCTGCCGACAGAAAAGAGAACAAACAACTCCTCTGCTGCTCCAGCCACTCCCACTGAAAACAGCTAAGAAACCCTCCCAAGCCATTTTGGCTGGGGTCAGAGGTTGGTTTTGGCTGCTGTATTCCCGAATTAAGCCCACTCATTCCCTGGAAACAGGACATTAAGTCATAGCTCTAGAGAGGCCCCACAGGATTTGGCATACTGTATCCATCACCTGGTTTTAGCTAATTTCTTTTTAAGCCATGAAGTAAATTCCCAACCAATCCTCTTTCCTTGCCTGCTCTGAGCTCTTCCCAAGCACAGCCAGTCTGTTCCAACATCAGCATCTTTGGTGGTTGGGTTTTCCCCACATACACTGCTGAGAAGGACCCACAGGACCTGGTGAAGCCTTGGGAGTATCTTTACCACAAGGATGATAACACCTTGGTTTAGCTCTTTGGAAGATAAGAGCAGATACTGTGCTGGTTTTGATGTAGGGTGGGGAAGACAAGATGCTGTCTTGAAGTAGCAGGGGGAATCTCTCTGCCACTGCTTGGCACAGGGCTCCCTCCTGCACTAGAAATAATCCTCTCCCTACAGAAGGCAAGGCTGCCCTTATGGGACAGCAGAGGAAACCTCAACACCAGATTCACTACTGCAAAGCCATGGAAAGAATTCAGCTCCAGGCTGACTTAACAGGACTGAATTGGTTTCCCTGGCCCAATCCATGAGGGGTCAAACAGAACCAGAGGCTCATTTTACTTCTTGCCACCAACACACCCAGGCTTGCAAAGTACTGAACAGCAGAGAGATGGCAGGGTGCACATGTTCTCCATCGTGAGGGGCAGGAAGACAAGACAGAAGGACGGCATCACCTTCCTCAGCAGCATTCACAGAAGTAGAAAGGTTCACAGTACTCTGTCCCTGCCCTCTGACAGAGCCAGCGGGGACATAAAGTCCTATAGCAGCCCCGCATCCCCGCTGCAGAACCACACCGAGTGAATTCCTCTGGGCAGCAGCTGTTCCCTTCAAACACAGTTAAATTCTCTTCCCAAGAACAACCCAGCACCTCTGTCATGCAGACACCGTACACAATCTCTCAAAGAAGTCCACTCTCTTGTGCTCCAGGGCCTGCAGGAAGCCCTGGATTCTCTCCTCCCGCATGGCGGTGCATTTCTGCAGCAGCGTCCGTCGGCGCCGGGAGTCTCCGTGGGACACAAACCCCTCCTGCTGCAGCTTCTCTGTCACGTAAGCCTGATCCCTTTCCATCTGTTGTCGCCTCCTTTCCTCCATGTAGGAGTCTCTGGCCTTCTAAAGTGAAAAGCAGGAGAGCGTTAGCACTTCACCAGGCCTTTCAGCTCCTCTGCGGTACAGACACCAGGCAGTCTGCAGGTTAAATGAAGGGTGGCTCTGTGTGTGCCTCCTCCACTTTGAGGCAGCCTGCTTGACTGGTTATTGGAAAAAACCCCACAGAGGGATATCCTTCTGGACCTTCTTCCCAAGACACAAGTCTGCTCAAGCATTAACTTCCAGTTAAAACAGGTAAAGGTCATGACAGATTGTGGACAAGCCCTCAGATAGTAGAATCAGAGAGGAACAGCCACACAAGAGGGCTTTCACACCACAGAAAGCACACAAGCTATCCTCACCAGTGCCAGCACAGAAACTTTGACCCTATTCACATGAACAATGGTTTATGGGGCAATTAGTTGAGCTAATGATCAGGTATTGAGCTAATCAGCTTCGGGGAAAAAAGCAAGAGCATTCCCAAATGTCTGTGTTCTAGTAATGTACTGGCTTGAGACACAGCAGGATGGACAGGAGAAAGGAAAAGGTGGTAGCTACCCTGGTCTACCCCTCATGATTTGCAGATTTCTTATTGCATATATCTTAGCCTGCAGCCTCCAACAGCAAGAACATGTCTATGCAGGAAAATTAAGCTTTCATTTAAAAAAAAAAACAAACCAAAGCAAGAGTAGAACTGGTCACCGTGACACAGCCTGACACACACACACACACTTAGGGAGTGCTGGCCTTTCAAACGAACAAGAAGAAATAATTATTCTAATGAGAGCCTGACTCACTCTTCACTGCACTTCCCCTGTGCCCAAGTCAGCAGTCTGTGTTCTGGCACTGTAAATTAGCTTTTGTTGGGCTGAGAATGAGAGTAGAAATATCCCTAGCTACAGAAAGCCCACTGAATTGATGGTACCCCAGTGCTGCAGCTCTGCTTGTTTGAGATGCAAAGGGCATCATCCTGTTCAGCCAACAACTTCCACTCTTGGACAAAATGAAATTCCATCTATTCACCAGAAAGAGGTTTCCAGAGGGCAGGTTTGCCAACAGACATCCATGTTCTCTCTGTTGATCTAACATGTACTTTTGGTACGTGGTTGTAGCTCAGCCTGGGACTAAACAGTGAGCAACAAGCTAGTGGACTCCCTGGAGCAGCAGGCTAACTGGGAAATTAAGATGGTTATTAAACATGATGCTGTTTGCATTGATGGAAGGACCTTTCAGCAAATACCTCCACATCAAGTTGGGTTTTTTCCTGTTCCTTGTGAAACCTTTCACCCAGCTGCCTGCCCAATCCCTAACTGCCTCCAGTGTCCTACGCACAGCAGCACTCTCCCAAAATAAGCAGAGCTGCTGTAATATATATTCTGACATCTCAGCAAGTCAACAACCCTTCCACTGAGGAAATTTCTCTCAAAAGCTCCATATAGTTCCAGTTTCCAGGATCACCTACTTCAAGTGCAAAAAAATCCCCCAAAACCGAGCACCTAAGTATCAGCAGCTCCTTTGAGAAGTCCTCCTGCACAACTGGGCTGCATCCCTTGGAAAAAACTGACAGCCTTATATACTGCAAAGCAGGTCTTGCAGCAAGAAAACTGACCAAAGAACAAACAAGTGGCAAGAAACCTTGAGAGCAGCATAGCCTGAACACAGAGTCACAGATGAGAATAACAAGACATGAGACTAGCTAGGGACAGAAGAAGCATTTGTTACCCATCAGAAATTAGCACTAGGAGCTAATTAGCACTAGGAGAGTGACAATGGTAACAAGCAATAGGAACACTCTCTTTGGTAGGCACATCTGGGCCCACAAGAAAGAGGACGTTTGTCCGCAGTCTCACAGCTCAGGCAGCCTCACTTCAGCTCCCAGAAAGGAAACTCTAAACCCACTTATTAAAAGTCCCTAAGAACAACAGCAGAGGAACAGCACATTGATTCTCTCTGCTCATTCCAGAGCGAGCTCAGCAGTCTTTGCTTAAACCACCACCAAAGTGGTCTAACTGGTTGATTTCACTCTGTTACACATCAGGAGTGCTTGCTTGCTCTGTCATCTGAGGAGTGGGGACAGACACTTCCAGCTGGTGGAATGAGCAGCAGAGACAGTGACTTGAGGTGTTTTAGATACTCCCAGAAGCAGAGGAGTCTGGCCACCTGCTAACATACCACAGGGGTGCAGGAGAAGCAACGCACCTAGCATTAGCTGCTACTGAACCAAGATCTTTACTAACCACACTAAATTCCTTTGCTCCTGCTTTGGGGTCTCACCTGATCCCCAGCACACTGCTGTGCTGAGCCTTCCATGCCCCTGAGGCTCCCTTACCTGTAAAGCATTGTAGTTCATCTGGAACCGAAGGATAGCCTCACACAAGTTCCAAAAGGAATATTCTGGCCACAAGACCGACTGAAACACCAGGCACGAATGGGACGTCTGCAGAAAGCAAGATTACCAACAATTTATTCATCTAGTGAGGGGTGAGTCATCAAGATGCAGGTCTGTCAGTCAAACTACACCAGTTCTCCCCCAAACCTACAGGCTCTATTATCAAACCAACTGAAAATGAAATAAATACCAGTCAGGAGAGTCCTAAACTGCACAATGTAGAGTCTCTCTAATTAGCTTTTAATGCTGGGACACGAGTCATCCAGTCCTATAAAAATACCAGCAGAATTCTTTCTCATGCTATGTTGGTCTTCACAGAGGTATTTTTAATAGCTCGAGTGTTACAGACATATAACAAAACTAAAATAGCACCACCAGCCCATCAAAGGCTGAGTTAAGGGAGTAACAGATGAACTGAGGATCAGGAGGTGACATTTAAGCCATTGATCAAACAGCATCTCTTGATATTCCCTACTGCCCACTCACAGCATTTAAAATGAATCTCAGAGTTGTGGTGCACCAAACAAACTCTAGAGCTGAAAGATGAAGGATTTCAAGTTCAAAACTATTTTTGCCACTGAGGCTCTCAAGGTTTCAGGTAAAGGTGTTCCTGTGACCACTGCTACCAAATCTAACACTTAAAATGACTCTGCATGACTGGAATTTGTAACAGTATAGAAAAATTGTGTTTAAATTCTATACAAAAACCACCAGGACATTTTTCCTTGGCACCAGAGAATCGTCCTGAACAGCACAGTGTCCCTCCTACTCTGGGGACTGCTAGTGAAGGGTAATTTGCACTAACACTCTGACACGAGCTGGCACATTCTCTGCTGCTTCTCTGGTAATTCACAGCACAGGAGAGGGGCACCACGCCAGCCAGACCCCCAGAGCACCAGCTTCCTCAGTAACGCTTTACCAGTTACAAGTTCAGCCTCTGAGACAGCTCCAACAGGACTCCCAGCAAGAGAAGCAAGCAAAACCCTCCTCTCACATCATTGACACCCAGCCAGGGTACACGCGTGCCCAAAAATACAGGGAGGAGAGGGAGCTGCCTTGGTAGGCAACCACAAATCAGGCCAGACAACCTCCCTGAATGTGCCAATTCAACAGGCTGGAATGGGAACATTTGATGTGGTTGCTTAAAGGCAATTGGGTTTTGGCTCCAAACGACATGTAAAACAAAACGTTAGGTTTAAGTAAAGGTGCTTGACTCAGGTGTTCTGCAAAGTCTGGCTTACAGACAAGTCAATATTGCCAGGAATCCAGAAATCCTTCCTGGGATTTCCTCATCCCTGTTCAATTCATCAAAGCCAGGAATTTTTGAATCATATGAGAGATTGCTAACGTGTGAGAAGAGGAGCAAAGGGATGAGCAATTAATTATTTCCTTGACAGCTGTCAGCTAGACTAATCTGTGATTCCTCAGGTGTTTTCAGGATGATTTTGGTCTTGCACTGCCAGGTATTTCAGGTGATCACACAACCCCAAGGAACAGATCTCTCAGAGGAACCCCAGGACTCAGTCTGTCCAAGTTACCCCACCCCTGGCAGAGAGAGGGTAAGAGTCGTCGTGTCAGCTCAGGCCTGGAGTCAGCAGAACACTCTCTGGTGCAAAGAGGGGAGATTTCAAGAAGAAAACAAAGGCTTTACCTGCCAGAGCAAGAAGTCACTCAACCGAACCTCTCCAGAGGTCCGAATCAGGAGGTCTGGGTCAGGGGAGTTGTTGGTGTACAGACACTTATCAAGCAATGATTCAGAGACATCACTAAGAAAAACAGAAGCATCTTATTAAAATCACTTTTCCCAACCCAATGGAGGTGGCACTACTAAATGAGAATAACTGAGAGCGTTTTTTACAGACACAGGACTGGGTGCTGGAGCTGTGCCACAGCCAGTCAGCAACTTGTTCTGATGGGACACTGCTGTCTGCTCCACAGGTTATTTTCTGAAGGCTTTTTCAGCCTCAGAGCATCCCCCCCATGCTCTTTGAAACATAATACAGTGGTGGAACCAGACTGTTAGTCAGGACTAGAAGAGAGGACTTCCATTTGGAGCAGAGAGTGCTGACTACTCCATCTCCAGGGTGGAGGAACAGTTCAGTGTGATTCATCCATTGTTTGACCTCATAACCAAGACTCCCAGCCAGGCAGTCAATAATTGTGGTATAAAATCTGCATTCACATTTAAACTAACTTAAGACACAGACCTAATTTCTCTGCTGTCTTGGTTGTATATCTATCACCATGGTAACTGAAATAATAAAAACCAAACATTGCATAGTAGCTTTAAGTCATTTGTTCCAGTCATACTGTTTAATGAGATTTATTTAAGAGCCACGTGGCTTCTGGGAGGTTATTAATAACGTGTAGGTGGCAAGACAGACAGTTCTCATCTGTGAAGCTTCACACAAAGATTACCTGGGTTCGAGCAGCCCTTGTTCCACCCCCCAGGCCATCTCCCTGACAGCGTTGCTGATCTCGTGTCTTGATGTGTATGCAAAGCAGACATTTAGAAAGCACCTGAAAAGAGGAGAAATAGGTGAAAAAACAACCTAGGGAAGGTGCAGCACATGACAGAATATCTACAGTAGTTAAGAGAAGAATATCTACAGAGAGAAGAATATCTACAGAGAGAAGAATATCTACAGTAGCTGTGTGTGTGCATAGGAGAGAGAAAGGCAAAGTGTATCATGTCTGCCACATCCCAGCCTGCGTGCTGAAGAGGAAGGCTTGAGGTACCAGCTCCTCTGAACTGTGTGTTACTCACTTGTTGTAGTTCCTAGTAGCCAGCACAGCTTGGGCAATCAGCTCCTGAATATCCACAGGCAGGAGTGGCAGGTCTCCAAGGACACGGATGCACACACCGTGCTTCTTCAGGTTCTCCCTACACCCAACAAGAAGAGTGAGGACTACAGACACCAGATCAGCCTGACCACACAAGTGCTGTGTTTGCCTTGTGTAACATCCACCCAATGAGAACAGCAGGTGCAGCTTCAACCAAACTCAGCATTACAAAAAGGCAGCAGGACCTCATGTTTTTCAGGTGCTGACACCTGGCTTAGATTTGGTCATCCCAAACCCACACCTGGAAAGGGAAACCCATCCTTCCCCAGACAAGCTCCTGGGGTACAGCCATAACCAAAGGACTAGAAACTAATCACAGGTTAAGCATTCCTACCTGAAGTTATAAAAATCCATATGGAAAACTCAGAATACAGCCACAGACTCTGGCCACCTACAACTAATCAAAAATTAAGATGACTAAGGGTGTCCTGCTGAATAGCACAACCACTTTCTGGTATAAGGAAGGATTATATGAGAGTGGGATGGGGGTGGTGGAGAATGAACATCAGGATGAGTCGAGACATCATCCACAGCACTATTGTGAGCACAGGACATCTCAAGGGAGCTTACAGGCTCCTGCTCTCTGTCTGGTGGTACAAACTCCCTGATGCAGGGCTGCATTGGGTAGAAACCAGGACAATGGCACCTCCAGTCATGGTGAACTCCATGCCCAGATAGCCCTGATCTTCCTAATTTCTGCTAGCACAGACACACACTATCCTTTCCCTCTCATTCTCCCAGCTGCACCCCCTCAATGCCTTTCAAACTGACTTCAAGCAGATAAGACTCTTCCCATGCACCACTCTTCACACCAGTCAGGCGTGTGGAAACAAGCACACCCACTGAGCAACAAGGCACCGTAACCCCACTCCCTGCTCACTCACACCTGCACTGGCTCCATCTCCAAGCAGTATGTGAACTAGTTCTTCAACAAGTTACTCAACACACCAAATGCCCATGTGTAGATGTCTCAAGTTACCAACCTAAACTCTGATCTGCCAAGAATCCTACGACAGAATTTAAGACAAGGCTTCATGAGAACTCTGCATCTAGCCCTGTAGTGCTAAGCAGGGATTTCTAATTGTGCCAGGCTCATCTGAAAGCTGCAGCGTGCCAGCTGTTTGGACTGGATTGTCACACAGTGGCAGACACAAGTCTGGCATGCTGGGGGACTAAGCCACCACATCCCACCCAGGATAGGCAGAGACCCTCAACACAAATCTCTAGCTGGAGGCAGAGAAGAGAATCCTTCATTTAATCCATGTTCACAACTTCCAGCAGCCCTGTAGCGCCTCTTAATCATGTTCTGCTCTTGTTCTGCCCTGTGAGATACAGACACAAGAGGATTCTTACTGCTCTTCCAGCAGGCGGCTAAACTTCTGTCTTGCCAGATCCATCAGTCCATCCACCTCCTCCCTGGAGCGTTTGAAGTTCTCAATACTGAAGGCATAAACAGTGACCTCCCGGATGCCCAGGTTTAAGCACCACCGTAGTGTCTGCAAGAGAGAAGCGTAATGGAAAACACAAGTCAGACAAGCAGACTGGGGTCAGCAAGACCCATCTCCTCCACTGCTAAAAGCTTCCTGCCATTTCCCAGTAAGGCAAGACTGGATGAAAAGAAGTAACCATCAAGAGCTGGTAATTAAACCTACTTGATGAGAATTTCAGATTCATTCTAAAGAGCAGGAGGAAAATGCCATTATCTAAGGATGTGAATGCACAACAGAACGGGGCTAATCCAGCCAGGGAAAGGACTGCTGTAGGTAGCATTGTAAATTACCTTTCAAGACCTTTTCACAGAATTAAAGATCTACAAGGCAGATATTCTAATTGAGTATAAAAGAAGGGGAAAAAAGCTTATTAGAATGACTCTGCAAGATAACAGGAAGAAAGAGGAGCTGAAGGTGGGAAACCTGATGAGTAATGTCGGCTCCCAGCATGGGCCCGACTCCAGTGAATAAAAGGAACACCACAGACCAGTGGAGCAGCAATGCAGTCAGCTGGTGAACACTGCTCAAGCTTTCAAGACACAACTAAGGCAGCAAACATCCTTCCCACCTGTGCCAGCTTATCAAAGCCTTGTGAATGCCCCTGCTGTCTCTCCACGTGGCACTTTTGGGCGTAACGGCGATTGCCATCCATGATGAAGGCAACATGCTTGGGCATTGGACCTGCCTGGAAAACAGGGAGAAACAGAATAGATCAGAAAGTAAACATCCACGCTGGCATCCTGCATCGCAGAGAGCTCAGTCCCACTGTTCCTGGCTGGAGTATAAGTGTATTTTATTTCAGAGTTCAAGGGCATTTTCACAGACACAATTAAATGAAAATAAAGTAAGCCACGAGCCTGCCCTTCACACCACCTTCAAGAGGAATATTCCTTTCCACTGACCTCATTAGATGATCACAGATCCTTCTGTGAGAAGGACAGCAGCACCATCCTCAAGGCTCTGCTGACCAAAGGCAGAATTTCCCTGGAACTGGTGGGCTGTTATTCTAGTCAGTAGAAACTCAGTTTCCTCTCAGACTCCTAATGCAACCATCTTGTTTCTCTTCCTCCTTCCCATGCCCTGCCTTCATCAGCAAGGGCACAAAAGATGGAAGCCTGGGAGTGTAAGCTCATTATTGGCAAGCACTGCTGACAGCCCTGCTCATTTGCAAGACTAAGCTTAAGTAATTTTCCATCCTCGAATGCTGTTTAGGGATGTACACCCAGTGCCAGCAGTAATACACAGCCTTGCTAGCAACAGTATCTTTCTAGAAGAGCAGAGCAGTTCCACTCTGGACTCCGATGAACCTGCCAATTCTTTACCCCAGGTAACCAATTACACCCCTTACCTTAATGATGTTGGCACAAAATCTCTCTATGATGGTCAGCTCGCCTTCTCTGATCCACGACATGTCTGACTGAGAGTTCCTTTTCTTCTTCAGTGGGAAGATGAAAATAAGGGGGTTAGAGGTAAAGAAGACTCTGTCTGAGCCCAAAACCCTGCTACAAACGATCCCCTCAGAAAAATAAGCTTTGAGTAGCTGCTTCGGGATCCTGGCTGGTGTGCTAGCACAGAGCCGGCAGTTTGGGCTACCACCAGGTGAGTCACAGGGGGGCAGCAGAGCAAACTGACCTTCGGTGCTTTTGTGCCGGGAATCCTTCCAATGAAGCAGCCACCTACGTCACCAATTACCCTGCACTTCTGCCACCAACTGATAGTTCTTTTCCCTCACAAACAGAGGGCTTCAGCCTCCGGAGCTGTAAAATACTGGGGGCTTTACCACATTATCTGCACGTCAAATACTAAGATCTGCTCTGAGCTAACAAGGCACAAGAGCCTACCGAGCTTCCACGCTAATCTTCAATTCTCTCAGCTAGGAACCCCGAGAAACAGGGGCAAAGGGAAAACAGTCCAGATCCAGCCACCCCGCACCCGTCTCGGGCCCAAAGCAGATCCGCCTCACGCTGACTGCACTCCTTCTCCATCTCCCTGCTGCTTCCCAGGGGAAAGGGCGCTAGCCAGAGGCAGGGATGGCTGCCACAGAGACAGCCCCAAAACGCCGAGGCAAGGAACTGCTGAACCTCGGGCTCCGTTCCAAAGCCCTTAATGCTCCTCTCAAGCAGCTCGGGCTGAACACGCCTCTTCTTCGACCCCGTCTGCGGCGCTAACGGCGCTCAGCCCTTGCGCCATTCTACAGAGTCACCTCAGGCACCCGGCAGGCCGCGCCTCGCCGCCGCCCGCCCCGGTGGATGCAGCCACCAGCGGCCGCAGCCCCCCGGCCGCTCC
>VZTU01014024.1:0-18796 GCA_013400835.1 Zapornia atra
TGAGGGGCTGGAACAGGCTGAGAGGAAGAGCCCCACCAGGTCTTCCATAGACCAAGTCTCCCTTTGAGACCAGCTCTGTCACTAGACTCTGGTACAAGCATAACACGACTTGATCCTCCTAGTTAAAGGTGTGAAGTTAATTGGGATGAATTTGCTCCTTGGACTTTGTACCACAGCAAATGTCAGTGTTTGTAATCCCTGCTCTGCAATCCCTGCTCAGCAGCAGAACAGATGAACCCCCCCCCTCCAGCACATCTTTAATTAGCGCCTACCTGCAGACAGCTACAGGGGCAGAACGTACCACCAGCAACCACAGAGAGAAATAAAAGACTTGGCATTAATTGCCTAGGGCACAGCTGACACCCAGGAGAGAGTATTTTAACGTCAAGGAGGGAGGTTTTTTAATGCTGAACACATTCTCCAAGAACAGTAAACCTAATGAAAGCTTTAGGTGTCCTCATGTGCCACGTAAGGCGTACTGCAAAGGCTTCCTCCTGGATTACAGCTCACTTGTTTTAATAGGTTCAGAACTCTAATGCTGGTCCTGGTGAAGATGCAGAGATAATATTTCAGAGGGAGATGAGCTCAGCCTGGCTTCTGCTTGCAATAGGCAGCCTGAACGTTGGGATCCAGACGTTTTGGCCATGAAAAGTGATACTTTCTCACCCCTGTGTGAAGATAATCACTGGTACGTCACCAATGTGCCCCACGCTTCTCAGAGCTGCCCCTTCTGCCCAGCCCTCCCAAATCCCTTCCCAGATCTCACTCCCAAGCAATTCATTGACAGATGGAATGGCACGTGGGATTTCATCCCAGCTTTCCTTCACCTTCTCCTCCTGAGCTGGCTCCAGACATAGTGTGTGGGCACTGCCTGACGAGCCGACAGCAGCAGCATTAAAGTGTCTCCTTGCTGACACTGTGGTGCATGGTGGAACTTTCCCTCAAGAGCAGAGAGCAAACAATTCACTCTGGGTCCCACACAGCCCCAGGGCTTTCAAACATGAAACCCAGCCAAGAGCATCCAAGGGACAAGGTGGGACCTGGCCCCAGCACAATGCTGCTGGGATGAGGGTTCCAGAGGTAACGCAGCCTCCCTGCAGCATGGAGCTGGGGGTATCCTGGGGGAACAGCAATGTGAAGCTCTGATGGAGTCTGGCAGACCTGCATCTTGCATGCTTTTGTATGATTTTACCCACTTTTTAGCAAGCCACTAAACTAGCAATCAGAAATCTTACCATGAATAAAAATTAGGTTTTGGAGAGACAAAGATATATATATATTTAAAAAGGACCAGCTGGCCCAAGTGTCTTCTCTTGGTCCTCTAGCCAAAACCCAAGGAACCAACTCAATGAGAAGTGTAATTCTGAGCACCAAATCTCACAGGGGCAGATCTGACAGATCAGCTGGAATTAACATCAGTGCTGGAGTACTGCTTTACCCCAAACTGCACTCCAAGAGCACTTCTACCATATTGCTTCACTATGGCCCAGTGATCCTCCTACAGGTATTGGACTGTGACGTGGGTCCCTGCTTGGCAGCAGTGGCTTTCCTTGCTCTTCTGCTGCCCCCTCTCCTCCACCCTGGAATGCCAGGAGTTGCTCCTGGGCTACTCTCAGGTCTACATGCATTTCTCAGAGGAAACGTCACAGCAGAACAGACATCAGTTAGCATGTCATTTGTGAACTTATAAAGAGACCAAACCCACAAGAGTTTTTCATCCTTAATGAATTGCCCAAGCAGAGACCCAAACCCTGCAGCACCAAGCTTGGCACACCAGGCAAAACCCAAGGCAGCACATTCCTAGGATGCTGTGGCTAAACTTGGACCCATGGCAAGGAGCTGAGTCCTGTTACAGCACTCTTCAGCTCTGAACTAACATCTGAGCAGAGTTCTTTGCATGACACCAGTTAGTTGAAGCAGAGCTGGCTCAGAGCTCCCTCCCACAGCAACTTACACCCATCCCAGTTTGAGGACTTTGAAATACAATTATTTCCTTCAAGCAACCCCCAGCAACCATCCAGGGCAGCTCCTTAGGGAGTTTGGGTACAGGAGCACTGCAGTGAGTTGCCCTCAATCCTTCATCCCCTTCTGCTGCAGGAGACAGCCTTGTACCCAGCACAGCCACTGGCAGCTTTTAAAAACCAGTGAGTGACCAGGCTGTAATGACAGGTAATTTAACAGGAGCCTGAAGTACCCCAGCGAGCTCTGGTCTGTCTCCAAAATGCCACATCTCAAGGGGTTCACTATTTGATACCAGCAGAACACAGGGCTGATTGTAAAATGTGGTGGTTGGGGTTTATTTTAAAGCACATGAGATGAAAATACAGCCATCAAGCAGCTGGAAATTGCCCTGCTCTCCACACAGAGGAAGGGGTTGTTCAGCAGCCAAATGCTGCTAGGCATTTGGGCTGCAGTAGCAGGGACCCCCATGGGATGTTGGTGGAGTGTCCCAGCATATTGCCTGCTTCAAGAAGAGGGATGACACGAGTTCAAAGCAAACAACATTCTTACTAAGAAGAAAAGTTATACTAAAGCCATCAAGTAACTCTTCTTCTGCAGAAAAAGACCCAAACTCACTCTGGAATAATTCACAGGATGAGCTGAAAACAGACCAGGTTTAGTTTAGACACTTCAGCTACTCTCTGAAAGGAAGGATGCACTAAAGGCACACAGGCAAGGCCAGGAAGGTGCTAAGCCTTTAAACACACCTGGCCCAGGAGATGCTCCTCCATGTCAGCAAGATTTCATCCTTGTGCCAGGCTGGGAACATCTGCACCTTTGGACAGGGACCACTCTGGCCATCAGCCAGACTCAGGTCACCACCTGAAATAACACACTCACACCCCATTGCCTTTTACATAGAAATTTCAGGAGGACACAGGAAACACAGGAAGAGTCATTCCTAGATTCCCAGAGAAAAGCAGAGATTCTCTCACTCCAAATGCCCACAGCAGTGCAGACTGCTCTAACTTCTGGGCTCCTCACCATCAGAAGGACATTGAGGTCTTTGAACGAGTCCAGAGAAGGGCAACCAGGCTGGGGAAGGGGCTGGAGGGCAAATCCTCTGAGGAGCAGCTGAGGGAGCTGGGGGTGTTCAGCCTGGAGAAGAGGAGGCTGAGGGGAGACCTTCTCCCCACCTCCACTGACCTGACAGGAGGGTGCAGAGAGATGGGTGATGGTCTCTTCAGCCAGGGGACAGGATATGGGACAAGGGGCAATGGGCTCAAGCTGCCCCAGGGCAGGGGCAGAGCAGATATTAGAAAAAAATTCCTTACTGAAAGAGTAGTCAGGGCCTGGAAGAGGCTGCCCAGGTAGGGGCTGAGTCACCAGCCCTGGATGTGTTTGATGTGGAGATGAGGTGCTCAGGGATATGGTTTAGCTCAGGACAGGAACAGTTGGACTTGATGAACTTTAAAGGTCTTTTCCAACCTTGTGATTCTGTGAACCCAGGTGTTGCATTTACACTTTTGCCTGAATGCCCTATTTTTTCCCTCTCTGAAGTCACCCCCAGCTCTTCCCCCCTCCCCCACTCCCATGCTCAGATGCCCAAGATAATTACAAACAGCATTAAGAATGGGGCTAGGGATGTGTGTAAGCCCAGGGCTCAACACAGTTTCTCTTCTTGGGGATGATCTTTTCAGCCAGCAAGGGAGCAAAAACCTGCATGAAGGAGGTGTGAAGTCAAAGCAATAATCAAATTTAGCTATAATGAGAAAAGCTGGAGAGGTTTTCAACATTCAGAACAAGATGAGCTGCTCCAGGCACAGGAGGAATGTGGCTTTTCCCTCCCTGTGGTGCAAATCACAGCTCAAATGGTTCTCCCCAGTTCTGGGATCCCTTCAGCTGCTGACACCCTACTGAATTTTTAAAGCAAAGTGCAGACAAGCAAGAGAGATGGTTTGCAAATAAAATTGAAGTGGACAGCTTAGAAGCACCAGCCAGTGCAAAGAGCAGCAGAGCCTGAGCCCAGGGGTGCAGGGCAGCCATCTGACACATGCCTGAAGCTCCAAGAGATAAATGAAGGGCTTCACTACATGTTTTGCCTGGAGGGATCTGCACAGGATGCTTTGCAGAGTCCTTGCCTCCTTCAGGCTGCATCAGTGGGCAGGGGAGCACACAGGTGAAGGGTTACACCACCTTCTCCTGCCCTTTCTGTGTCCTGTCTCAAATGTCTCCAAAAGCTGACACTGCTGACTCTTCCCAGAGTCCCAGATCTGCTTGGTCCCTGCAGGGTTTCAGTGCTGAGGAACACAAAGGGAGATGGAGGTGCTTGCAGAGACCAGAGATGCAATTGCTGCCTTGGGTGCATTTCACTGCCCTTCAAATGAATGCCCCTAAGACCATTGAAATCAATCCCTTTGACAGCATCAAGCCAAGGCAGAGCCTGCAAACAGCTGGAAGTGGCATTTCTTGCTATTTCTATCCTGTCTCCCTTCCATGGTGCCATTGCAGGGGGTAATCCCATTACTCCACAGCCACAGCAGGGCCTGGCAATCAGCTTCTGATGGATTTTTAGTGCTGAGCAAATATGAGGCAATTTTCCTCAGTCCACAATTCAAGAGATTCAGCAAAATCAGAGAACTTTTTTGCTCTGGAGCTGGCCAGGCAGTAACTGCTGCCAGGTCCCTCATGCCATACCAGCTGGATGCCAAGCTGCCAAAACTTCTTCATGAACTGGAGCTGATAGTGTCACTGAACAGCAGAAAAAGCTGCACATCTGAATTAAAGGATAACATCATTACATAGGCTGCCTTCCTATATTCAGCTACATGCTGAGTACCTGAACTATTCACACTACAGAGACTTCTGATAAAACCCCTAATAGCCCAAGGGCAACACTTTGTCCAGCAGAGCTGGCAGTAAGCCTGTGCTGTAACTTGGTCATTGACAGTAAATGAAGATTGGCTTGGAACTTGTTTGATCCACTACATCTTTTTTTTATCATTCTGGAAATGTAATTACATCTACTCTTTGGGGGTGAAAAACATACTGCTTTGAGTGGTTCAAGGCAAACAGTTGCTTCCTGTACCTACTTGTAATCAGTCACCAAGAGAAATGTTTTCTCAGTTCTATTTTTAAATTATTTTTAAATTATTTTAAAATTATTTTTAAATTATTTAAAAATTATTTTTACATTATTTTAGAAATATTTAAAAATGATTTAAAAGTTNCACATGTTGGCAGAATACATCCTCCTCAGGCTATTAGATCAAGATAGATTTGAAGCTGAAAAGATTATAAGCATTTTGTTCTTCAGAAGAGTCACTCAGCCTTTACATGTATTGTGTGCTGTATTTTTCTTAAAGAAAAATGACAGTAAAGACACACAAATCAGGACAATAATTCAAGAACAGGTTTCAAAATTTTAGCAGAGAATAAAAATTATTTTTAAATTATTTTAAAATTATTTAACAAATAATTTTGTTATTTTCTTCCAGAAAAAAAAGAAAAAAGGAACCCAACTAGGCTCCTTGAGCTTTAAGTGGTTCTTCCTGCTCCTTTGGAGAGAGGAGCAAAATGTTTTCTTGCAGAAAAACAAAGTGAAGAAGAAGTTTCTGAGCTGCACAATACCAAGAGGCAGGGAAAAAAAATTCAGGTTTCAGTTCATAGAATCATAGAATGATGGAATGGCATGGGTTGGAAGGGACCCCAAGGATCATAGAGCTCCAACCCCCCTGCCACAGGCAGGGCCACCAACCTCCAGGCCTGGAGCTACACAAGGTTGCCCAGGGCCCCAGCCAACCTGGCCTTGAACACCCCCAGGGATGGGGCACCCACCCCCTCTCTGGGCAGCCTGTTCCAGCCCCTCACCACTCTTTCTGTAAAAAACTTCCCCCTAATATCTAATCTAACCCTTCCTTCCTTTAGCTTTAATCCATCCCCCTTGTCCTGCCATTATCTGCTCTTGTAGTTTAAAGGGAAAAACTCTGTGGATCAGAGATCAGAGTTGTTGGAAAGACACAGTGGGAGGAGCAGTGGGTCAGCTGAGGGTTTCTTCATCCAGATTGGAGAAATATCAACCCATTCATACAAAACCAGTGGGAACTCAAGACTCAGAGAGCAAATAAATCAGTTTGACCCAAGTACCTTTCGATTGTAAGCAAGTCACAGAGGCTGGGGCATTTCCTTGTGGGACCCAACCTACTGCCAGGCAGGCAGCAGCTTCCCAGCCATGGGGCAGGAATGCTCCCCTAGAAAGCTGCCTGCATCATCCATGGGGCTCACAAGATCTGTCTTTACAGACCCCCCCCAACACACACCCCATCCAAAACCCTCAACCTTAGAAGTCTTCAGTTTGCTATTTTGCTTCTCCCTCTGCCTGCTGTCACTGGGCAGCAGCTCCATGTCTGCATCCTTTGGAAGAGCACAAAGTCTCTTCTCATTTCCAGCTTAAATCATAAGATCTCTTAGGTTGGAAGAGCCCCTTCAGATCATGGAGTCCCACCACAGCCTGACCTGCCCAGCCACCTCCAGACCATGTCCCCAAGCACTTCATCCACACACCTTTTAAACCCCTCCAGGGATGGTGACTCCACCACCCCCCTGGGCAGCCTGTCCCAGTGCCTGACAGCCCTTTCAGGGCAGAAACTCTTCCTGATCCCCAACCTGCATCTCCCCTGGGGCAATTTCCAGCCATCCCCTCTCCTCCTGTGGCTTGTCACCCCAGAGAAGAGACCGACCGACACCTCTGCAGCTGCCTTGCAGGGAGCTGTAGGGAGCCAGGAGGTCTCCCCTCAGCCTCCTTCTCTCAAGACTAAGCAGCCCCGGCTCCCTCACCCGCTCCTCACAGGCCTTGTGCTCCAGCCCCAGCTCCCTCAGCTGCTCCTCACAGGCCTTGTGCTCCAGCCCCAGCTCCCTCATCTGCTCCTCACAGGCCTTGTGCTCCAGCCCCAGCTCCCTCAGCTGCTCCTCACAGGCCTTGTGCTCCAGCCCCAGCTCCCTCATCTGCTCCTCACAGGCCTTGTGCTCCAGCCCCTTGACTGGCAAGCTATGTCCATTCATTCTGCAGATAACAGGGGGTGGGGATGTACCTAATTTGCTCTCCCTGGTGTGTGTTTCTATGAACAGGGTGCCAAGGCAAAAAGCATTTCATTGCTTCAACTATGCCATTTCTCCAGCTGATTTCCCTTCAGGATGGCTGCATAGATTTGGTGCTGGCTCAACACTCCGAGCTGTAACACCACAAAGTCAACAGTTTTCCTACTGATCTCCCCAGTCTTTAGATCAAGCCAATAAAGAAGAAAATAACAGCAAAGCACCTCCAAGCAGAGACCCTAGAAAAGCTAATGAAATGCTGCATGCCTGCCTTAGCTGCAGGGAAGGATCAGCTTCCCTGTTTAGTGCTGCTTATTAAGTCATTACAAACAATTAAAGCAGCAGAGTGGAGGAAGACAGAGCGATCCTCTCCAGCTCCCCAGCCTGCCTCTTTGCCCCCCGGCCTGAATTTCATAAAGCACAAGGCTCCCAGCAGGAATCCCTCAGCAATTGATTTCTTACTGGTGAAATACAGCAGGCAGACGTCCTGCCTTTCCCAACAAGGAAAGCAGAATGAAAGGGAAAATTTGCTTCCATGGGTTGTGTTTTGTTCTTCCAAGCCACACAGCTGCAACATCAAATCATAGAATCATAGACTGGTCGGGGTTGGAAGGGACCCCAAGGATCACAGAGCTCCACCCCCCCTGCCACAGGCAGGGCCACCAACCTCCAGCCTGGACCTACACAAGGTTGCCCAGGGCCCCAGCCAACCTGGCCTGCAACACCCCCAGGGATGGGGCACCCCCCCCCTCTCTGGGCAGCCTGTTCCAGCCCCTCACCACTCTCTCTGTAAAAAACTTCCCCCTAATATCTAATCTAACCCTTCCTTCCTTCAGCTTTAATCCATCCCCCTTGTCCTGCCATTATCTGCCCTTTTAAAAATAGAATCATAGAATGGTCTAAATCTCCCCCAGCACAAGATCTCCTGCATGAACATCTTTCCTCAGGGTGAGACAACCCACTGGAGATGTACAGAGAGCAGAAGGAACCCCCCCTATGAAGGCAGATCCCCCCATTCAGGCTCCATCTTTTCTCATGAGCTCCAGAAGGAGATTCACTGTGTTTCCCCCTCCAGAGCAGGTAATTTCCAGCCCGTTTTTCTCTTCAGCTAGTCTGCCTTCCACCCTAGCAGCACGGCTGGGATTGCTTCAGAGCCAAGCAAATAGCTCAGACACTATTGCTCAGAGAGGGGGTGGGTGCCCCATCCCTGGGGGTGTTCAAGGCCAGGCTGGATGGGGCCCTGGGCAACCTTGTGTAGCTCCAGGCCTGGAGGTTGGTGGCCCTGCCTGTGGCAGGGGGGTTGGAGCTCTGTGCTCCTTGGGGTCCCTTGCAATCCATGCCATTCTGTGATGATTCTATGACACAGGTAGGAGCACTGGAAACCAGCAAACCACCGACCTGCCAAGACAATACAAAGCCATTACAATGCCCATCCCCACATCTCCTGGACTCACTCCAGATGCTCAAGAGAGTTGGGGAAAAAAGAAAAGAGCCAACCTGTGTTTCTAAGAACCTGCTGTGCAATGGAAGCATGACAGGAGCAATCAAGGTGCAATCCAAGCTCCTCTCAGCAGGGGAAGGAGGAGATGCACAGAGGAGAGCAGAGATCCTCCCTTCCTCACAGCCACGCTGGCTCAATTGATGCTCACTCACTATTTGGGTCACTCTTGTTGCTTTTTACATTAATGACCCATCTCACACACCATCAATTGTGTTTCCCTTCCCTGCAGCCACATGGAAAAAGATCTACTCATCACCTGTCTTCCTCACTGCTTTCTGCCTGGTATCATTTTTCCCTTAGATAATGGGCAAAATTGAGCTTGCTTTCACTCTGGAGTGAAGCCCATAAACTCTTCTACCCATTTCCAATCCAGTCCACAAAAACTACAAAATGTCCATTATTCAGGTGCCCCAGGGCAGCAAGGAAAGGAAAAACTGAGAGCAGGAGTGGAAACACCAGCTATAGGTACTAGCATTATGTTCTGCCTCTCTCATGGATGTTTTTCTTTCCAACCCAGTTGTTCTGTCCCTCCCAGGGCTGCAGAAGGATGCTGGCTGCCCCACAGAGAGACCAAGTCAAGCAGGAGCACAGGGAAAACAGGGGAGATGCTACAACAGCCCCAAAACTCTTCCAATCTTAAATCTTGGCTAGATAACAGGGAGATTTGACTTCTTAAAAATAAAAAAGCATACCTAGTCCTGCACAGCCTTACTGCTGAGCATGGTGCTATTCATCCAAGTCCATCAAACCCCCAGAGAACAGGCACTACCAGCACCTGATTGCAGAGCAAGGAGTTCATTACACCCTCCCTGTAAATTAGGATGTATTGGAGGACAGATGGGTAATTGATTGCCAAGTAACCTGCAGAGACACACAACTCCTCTGCAGTTCTCTGGGACTCACTAAGCAACGTGGGAAGGTTACTGGTGCTGTTGGGGAGTGTTTCTGTGCAGCCTGTGCTCCTGCACCTCCTGACATCAGAGGTGGGGAAACGCCTCCCTTAATGTTTCCAAGAAGAAAGCAGTTCTTTACTACAGATAAATCAACTTCCCAGCAAGGAGCCTTGGTGGCAGTTTGCAGAAGTCAGTGGAAAGGGGCTATTTACAAGGGAATAATTTCCCTCTGCTTTCAAGTGGAATTGAGAAGCAGAGAGAGAGAGATCTCACAGAGCCCAAGCGTGCTCCTTATTGATAAAATCACACTGATATTACTGAGGATCACTGGTATGAGAAGTGGAAAGACTTATTTGGTCATAACTCAGCCCCTCCAACGCAAAACACCTTCTCCCAGCTTCTTTCAGAGCTCTCATCTGAAATTACTCACCTGGCAGGAGGCCAGAAATGATTCCCAGTGCAAAATGCAGAGGTATATTAGTATATTCTTTCCCTGCTTCTCTTCTACAAGCTTCTGAAACATCCTCTCTATGGCATGCTCACCTATAATTACATTTGCATCCAGAGGATTTCTGATGGGGTGCTCGTTTCCCCCAGCATGCTGTGAACACCCCAGTCACTGACCTGGGGGCTTCAGTTCTGCAGGGAATTCAGTGCTGGGGTTTTGCTTGGGGCTGCCCAGGGTTTGGGGAGGGTGTAAATTAGATTGTAAAGGGAGAAGAATCAGGTCCTACTGACAACTTTCACTGGTCTTTGGGTTATTTCTGGTGCACAGACTGAATCCATTCCCTCTGAGCCAAACATCCCTGCTACACCCATGACCACAGGGTGCAGAGGAGCAGCAGCACCAACCAGCCCGAAGCCTCACTTGGCAGCAACATAGAATCATAGAATCATAGACTGGTCTGGGTTGGAAGGGACCCCAAGGGTCATAGAGCTCCAACCCCCCTGCCACAGGCAGGGCCACCAACCTCCAGGCCTGGAGCTACACAAGGTTGCCCAGGGCCCCAGCCAACCTGGCCTTGAACACCCCCAGGGATGGGGCACCCACCCCCTCTCTGGGCAGCCTGTTCCAGCCCCTCACCACTCTCTCTGTAAAAAACTTCCCCCTAGTATCTAATCTAACCCTTCCTTCCTTTAGCTTTAATCCATCCCCCTTGTCCTGCCAGTCTCTGCCCTTTAACAAGCTGATTCCCCTCCTGTTCCTCTGCTCCCTTCAGGGACTGGCAGGCTGCAATGAGGTCCCCCCACAGCCTTCTCTTCTCCAGGCTGACCCAGCCCAGCTCCCTCAGCCTCTCTCTGTAGGGCAGCTGCTCCAGCCCTCTGAGCATCCTCGTGGCTCCTCTGACCCCTCTCCAACAGCCCCACATCTTTCTTGTGTTGGGCCCCAGCTCTGGACACAGGACTCCAGCTGGGGCCTCCCCAGGGCAGAGCAGAGAGGGACAATCCCCTCCCTGTCCCTGCTGCCACCCCTCTGCTGATGGAGCCCAGGATCCCATTGGCCTTGCGAGCTGCCAGAGCCACTGCTGGCTCATGTTCAGTCTCTCATCCCCCACAATCCCCAAGTCCTTCTCAGCAGGGCTGCTCTCCAGGAGCTCTTCTCCCAGTCTGTATCTGTGTCTGGGATTCCTCAGCCCCAGTGCAACCCCTGACCCTTGGCAGTGTTGAACCTCATTAGGTTCCCCCTGCCCCATCTTTCCAGCCTGTCCAGATCCCTCTGGATGGCTCCTTTCCTTCTAGGGTGAACATCTTCCCTCTCATTTTACTTTATGCTTGGCATTCCACAGCACACCATTTCCTGCTGAAGCCCACCTCCATCACCCAGCTTTCATTCCCTGCATCCAACAAGGATCTGAAAGCTGAACTTTCCATTAGCAGGTATTTGGCCCCACCAATTCCAATGACCTCTTTAAATAGGCTGGCCTGGCATTAATTGCACAAGTGAGCTATAAGAAGTGATTCTAGTCCAAAACTATAGAGTCAAATTTTAGCAAGTTCATATCAGGCCTTGTGATTTACCCCCATTATAACAATCAACAGTGTCCTAAGCCTCATACTCCACTGTGTCTGTTGGCCTGAAGTGCACAGGGAGCTCTGTATAATTCTCCCAGAATATATTGCTCCAGTAGACAGATTTTCAAGTGGTGGTTTGTTGTTTGGGTGTTGGTTTTTGGTTTGGTTTTTTTTTTTAAACAATGAATATTGAAAAAAATATTTAAAATATTAAAACATTTTCCTCAAACATGATATTAAGGTGAAGATGAATCATTTCACTGTCATAACAAGAGAGGGAGGGGAAACTGGAGGGAACAGAGCAACATATTCATTCAGCAGCAATTTGCACTCCATAACCCTCCACCATTAGGCTTTTAGGCCAGACAAGCTCTGCTACTTAAGCAGAGGAGGTGACACATTTAGCTGTTGCTTAGAGATATTGGAATATATTGCACAGAGCCTGCTCACATCCCTGAAGGGCTCCGTGCTGGTTTTCCAGGGATGCATTAGAACCCTCTTGCAATGCCTCAGAGCCTTCCAAAGCCAGCCAAGGGGTGACACAGGGAGGGTGACTTTTCAGAGGCACAGTTCAGCTGTCAGTAAAAAAGTCAAGATGACAATTCTTAACCACCTCAGAGTGCCACAGACACCAAGGACTCTGAGCAGCCATAGAATCAGAGAATCAGAGAATCATAGAATCAGAGACTGGGCTGGGTTGGAAGGGCCCCCAAGGATCACAGAGCTCCAACCCCCCTGCCACAGGCAGGGCCACCAACCTCCAGGCCTGGAGGTACACAAGGTTGCCCAGGGCCCCATCCAACCTGGCCTTGAACACCCCCAGGGATGGGGCACCCACCCCCTCTCTGGGCAGCCTGTTCCAGCCCCTCACCACTCTCTCTGTAAAAAACTTCCCCCTAATATCTAATCTAACCCTTCCTTCCTTCAGCTTCACTCCATCCCCCTTGTCCTGCCAGTCTCTGCCCTTTAACAAGCTGATTCCCCTCCTGTTCCTCTGCTCCCTTCAGGGACTGGCAGGCTGCAATGAGGTCCCCCCACAGCCTTCTCTTCTCTAGGCTGACCCAGTTTAATAGCAACTAAATGATGTACAGCCCCTGCATGGGATGTCAGTGTGTTGCTGCACTAGACAGCAGGAGTGTCCTAACACAGCCTAGAAAGCACAGTGTAGATGGAGACCCAGGAGAAGATCTCTATCTGCTGACTCAGACCCATTTATGTTCCATCCAGTTAGGGCAACTAACATCCTTCTGTTTCTCCTGTACTCTGATCCTTTCAAACCAAGGTGCCTCCTCCTGCCTTCCTTGTGACCTCCACAACCCACCTGCTGTGCTGAGCGCCCTTGTAGACACCCTATGCACACCTGCTAAAGGCAGCCAGCAGGAAAAAAAGCAGCTTGTTAAGATTTGAATGGCCAGTGGGAGCTTCAAAGAGGCAGCAGCATCCCAGGTTAGCAGCAAAAGTAAGCAATTCACTCTACCCTGGAGCACTGCAGCACAAGGTGCTGTCACCAGGATGCTGATCCCTCACAAGCACAGCTCCTGTAGTCCTATTACAGGAAAGCTGTGACTCACATGGGCTGACAGAGGAAACCCAAGACAGAAAACACCAAAAGCTCAAAGCCTGGAGGACAAATCACTCCCTGAATTGATTCATAGGTTCATCCAGCCGATTGATTTCCCAGGGCTGCAGATAGAGTGATGGAGGGTGAGGCAGCAGCAGCCCTGCAGCAGGCACTGCCTCTGCTCATGGCAACATCCACACATCGAGGGGGGACTCAGGCTGCTGCTTGGCTCCTTGAGCAGCTTCTGAGCCCTGCAAATGCCACAAAGGAGATGAACAGCACTGAAAAGGGTGTCAGCCCCTTTCCAGAAACCTTCCTCTCCCAAAGAGCTCTAGCCTGGACAGGCTCAGTGGGATCAGGGCAGAAATCAAACCAAAGTACAAACTCACTGGGAAAGAACAGGGAAAAAAGTACTGGAGAGCAGAAGCATCCTGGAATGGAAACCTAATTTAATTTCCCTCTGGAACAAGGCTGTTTGAAGCCAGACCAAAAGGGGGGAGGGGGGGATGAAGGTGTTTTAAGGACCTGCATAGTGTTCTGCCCACACTGGTTAAATCCTCACACACACATAGACATTGCAGCAAGAATAGCACCATGTCCTTGCTCATAAGGCTGCAGACAGACTGCCTTAGGAGCTCCATTAGCACAGCCCTGCCAGCATGGCAGAGGCACTCTGGCAGCACAGGCTCCTTGCTGGGAGCCAGGCAGCCTCTGGAATGCCACTCATCCTCCATGGCTGGATCATACCTCTGAGAACACTCCCAGGCCAGGGCTGTGCCAGCACCACACAGCTGGGGATGCCCTGCAGAAGAGCCACTCTCTCCAAAAGCTGCTGGGAACAAGTACAAACCCATGGTAGGAGCTTCACAGACTCTTTCCTGGCTTGCAGGAAGGGAGCAAGGAGCTCCAGCCACCCACTCACCTCCTCCCTGAGCTACAGCCTTTCTTCCCAATCACCTCTGGTCTGAGGAAATGGCACACAGTTTGTCTTGATTGCTCCCCCACAGAGTTGGCAATGGGGCTGTTATTGATATCTCCTTTGCCTGACAAAACCAGGCCGTTTATAACTGCTACCAGTTACTCTGGTTTTCTTTAAAGCACCTCCAGGACCCCTTTGCCTTCACACCAGCTTGTGACAGGTTGGATGTCAAGGCTGCTGGATCTGTGGCAATTGTTATTACCCAAGGCACTTTTTTCACCCCCAATTTGCCAGTTCATTGATGGAGACAATTGATCTATCCTCATCACCCAGAAAAATCAACACCCAGGGGTGTCCCACAAGGCAAGCATTCATCATTTGCCTAAGCCAACCTGGCTCACTTGGGCTAGGAAGGGTTAGGAAGCAGGAGGACATGTCCCAGCTATAGGCAAAGTGAGCAGCAACCAGCACAGGGGTGATGAACTCAGGTTTCTCTTTTCCAGCTCACCCCAACACTCACCAACTGCTCCTTTGCTGAGCCAGCATCACACCAAGGAGGACCAGGTGCCTCCCAGAAGATGCAGTGGCCAACATTGGTGCACCCCCAGGATGGACCAGAGCAGCTCTGGGGAGACTGAATCCCAGAATCCCAGGGGTTGGAAGGGCCCTCCAGAGCCCATGGGGTCCAGCCCCCTGCCAAAGCAGCTCCCCAGCTCATATTGCACAGGGGCTGGAATCTCTCCAGAGATGGAGACTCCACACCCCCTGGGCAGCCTGTCCCAGGGCTCCCTCACCCTCACTGGGGAAAAGTTCTTCCCCATGGTGCTGGGGAACTTCCTCTGCTCTGACTTGCAGCCATTGCCCCTTGTCCTGTCCCCACAGGCACTGAGAAGGGGCTGGCCATTTCCCCCTGCATCCCACCCTTCAGATATTGATAACCATTAATCAGGTCCCCCCTGAGTCTTCTTCTCTCCAGGCTGAACAGCCCCAGCTCACTCAGCCTTTCCTCCCAGGGGAGATGCTCCAGGCCCTTCAGCATCTCCTCAGCCTCCTCTGGACTCTCTCCAGGAGATCCCTGTCTGTTTGATCCCAGGGAGCCCAGCACTGGACACAACACTCCAGGTGGGGCCTGCCCAGGGCAGAGCAGAGGGGGAGGATCCCCTCCTGTGACCTGCTGCCCACACTCCTGATGCCCCCAGGATCCCATTGTCTCCCTTACCTGAGCCCTGAGGCTGAGCACAGTGATGGTTACCCCACACTAAAGCACACAGTAAGCACACTGGCTTTACTCACCAAAAGCCATCACTCACAGATGGCTCGAGGCAATCAGGTCTGGATATTGACCCACAGTGCTGTACCATCCCCTGACACGTGGTGCTTAGCTGCTGGCTGGGGCTACATCACAGCAGAAAAGCCTGAACACCTCATACAAATAAATCACCCTAATAGCCAGTGATTGCAAGACAGTCAGCTGAGGACATTTTGTTTTGGTGTGCAGAGAGTATTGATTGCACATCTCTGTCTTTGAGATGAACTTGACTCTTTGACATCAGCCAGAGTCCAAGAAAACAGGATTATTTCCCATGCTAAACCCTCAAGGGCCAGGGGTGGGAAGCAAAGCCACCTAACCAAACTGGACCCAGTCACAGGTCTGCTCTGGGACTGCAGGAGCTCGTGCTCATGCCCAGACCCTGTGAGGCAGAGGGCTGCTGCTCCCTGGCTTAGCTGCTGGGAAGGATACTAAGCCCCACACTGCACAACCCCTTCCTGCAACCCAGGGATGTAAAGGCAGGCAGAAAAATAATCACTTTAAGCATCTGGGAAAGCTGGACTCCTGCAACAGCAACCCCAGTCCAGATCTGACCTGTCTGTGTTATCACACCCTCCCCTGAGCCCCAGCTTTTCAGATTAAACCTCTATCTCCACAAGTTGCCTATGGATCTTGCCAGGATGACAGTCACAGGCTAGAGAAGAGGCTCAAAGCCTACTCCAGAAAAGGACAAGGACCGCCAGCACCACGAGCACACTGAGGGAGGTGACTAAACCTTGTCCCCAAAGCATGAATGCCAAAAGCAAGGTGCCTCCTGACAGGTACCCTGGGGGACTGAGAAGCCTCTTCATTTTGCCTGATTTAGTAGCTCTCCATGAACTCCACTCCAAGGACAAGAGCACCCTTTTCAAAGGGGTGAAAGAGCCCTGGGACATCACCACCTGCTCAGCAGGTGACCTGTGGCTTTCAGCAGTAGCACAGGTGCATTAAACATTCCCAAAGTTACCATCCCTTGGCAGAGCAAAGCACAATCAGTGCCCAGTTTTCTTTCCCACTGTTAATTCATTCCATTTCAAGTGGCTGAACACGTCTCCTACCCCTGTGAGCCCTTGCAGGAAGGACACACACTCATTCCCTTCTCTGGTGAAGTCACCAGTCCAGCAGGCCTGGCTTCATCTCCCTGGGTGCTTCTGCATGGAGTAAAAAGCAGCTTTAATTCAACAAAAACCCCAAATTAATTACACCCAAGATTGCAGTGACTTTGAAAAAGGAGAAGCAAAAGGGCCTCTATCTCAGGGGCTGATCCAGAGTAACTCATCCTCTTTAACTGCCTTGGGGATTAACAAGGGAAGTGAGGCAGGCATCACTCCTAAGGACCTGGAGAGGTTCTCCTCTGATGGACTAAAAGCCAGTTAGAGCAGGCAGCCTTCTGCCATCGATGACATTTTGCAGTTCTCTCCAGAAGCAGCCCAGGCAAGGAAAGCCTCTGCCCTGCCCTCCTGCTGCGTGGTGCTCACTGCAGCTCAGCCCCCCCAGAGCCAGGCACTCCTGGTGCTCCCCAGGCACCGGTGGTAACACAGCTCTCCATAACTCCAGGCTGATGGGTGGCCTTAGTCTGGAGCCAGCAGCACCTCAGCTTTATGAAGGCAATAAAGCAGGGCTGATTTGGCATTGCAAGTGGTTTCCCTCCCCACTCCCTCACCACATTTTCTTCCTGTTTGTGGAGCTGACTCCAGCTGCAGAGTGTGAACGTGAGTTGCAAGAGGCAAAGTCCATCTCTGTGGCTTGGGATAGAAGATCTGTCCCTCTTGCATCATGCTGGTGATGGAGCTGCCCACACAAGGATATAGATCTAAGTGTCTCAGAGGGAAAACACAGCTCCCATCCTTCACAGCAACAACTTGGAGCGCCGGAGTCTCAGGGCTCTGTGCCACCACAACATTTATAATCAAGTGGAAGGGACACCCAGCCAGAGAAAACACCATGAATAAAACATCCTCCCTGCTTCCCCTCCAGGCACTCCCCATCTCACATCATGCCAATACACACACAACGTGCCTCTGCTCTGCTCAGCCACCAGCTGGGGCCAGATTCTGAGCTGACACAGGGAGAGATTTTCTCTTTCTGGCTCCTGCAACACAATTTCATGAGCGAATTTAGATCTGTTTGCCATTGCTCTCCCCAAAGCAGGTGAGTTTCACTGCAAGCCCGTTAGAGGAGCTCACAAGGAGCAGAGCTCAGAAAGCAGGCACCACACGTTTGTCTTGAGGATATAAAGGAAACAAAAGCCCTTCTACTCACACCAGACAGTGAGATTAAATTCTAAGTCTCCATCTCATCTCTGACAAGGATGTTTTAATCAAACTCATCCTAACCAAGGCACACAGGAGACCATGCTCGCTACAGCTAATGAGAACAAGGCAGCACAGGCAGCCAGGGAGGGATGCAGCCCTGGTACCGGGCACAGCCCACCCATGATCCAAGGAGCACAGCCAGAGCCAGCCATGCAGCCCTCCCCAGCCCCCATGCTCCCATCCACTTCAGAGCACATCCCAAAACTCACAGCACCTTGGCATACAGCCACTGGCCAAGGCAGCGTTGACAGTCGATACCAAGATGACATAGTTTGGGGAGGGAAAGGACAGCTTTTCATCTCTCCCAGGGACCAGAGAGCTGTGCTTTATGATGACATGATGAAAGGATTTTCAATGCAAAATAATGTTACTTCCTTTTGCCCTGGGGAAAAGTTCCAGATCAGTAAATCTAACGGCTCATCTTCCTGGCATTTTTTATCTTCCAGTATTTCCTTCTCTTCATCGAAGACAACAGCAGTTCCTGGAAAACTGCTGTCCCCCTGCAGACCTATCAAACCCCCTTTCCCTCACAAGTACTTACAAGCTGTGCCAGCTCTCCCAAAAACAGGCAAGAGGAGGGGGCTCTGGAGGTCTTTCATCTGAAGAAATAGCAGCCGTATCATTCCTATGCATCTTCTGGGGCAACCTTTAATTGCTGTTTCATTTTGCTTGGGCCTAATGGCTGGCCAGCTTTTGTTTAAAATTCATTTTGATTAAAATACAGAAAACATCTGTAAGATGTACACTGGGCATAAAACATCTCCCATCTGCTGAGAAGTCAGTCATACCCACAGCCTTCAGGAGCTACCTCCCCGAGCGCAACCAAGTGTTTTGTTCCCACCCAGTTACCAGCACACAATAATCTTGCCAGGAAAGGATCAGCATCCCCAGAAGAGGAGCAAAGTCAAACAGAGCTCTGAGCTACATGGCTCATTTCAAGGAGGTGACCTGCTCTGTCAGATGACACCGCACGCTGCCGGGCATAGCGCTGATGGATGCTCCCATTCTCCCCTGCCTGGTATTAAAACAGAGGTCAGACAACTTGCAATTGGGGGATACATTTCAAAGGCTACAGGAGAATCAAAAGACCTTTGATTTCCCTTTTTTTTCCCCCTCTTTTTACAGGGACATGAAGGCAAAGCGATCTCACACTGTCGCTGGGTTGGGTATATAACCCGGGGTGCATTCCTGCCGAGCTTCACAGGGCTCCTGCTCCCTGTGAGGCATGTCTGAAGGATTTAGCTGCCCTT
>VZTU01014027.1:0-13803 GCA_013400835.1 Zapornia atra
CCAACTTTTTGTATGAAGTCTTGAAGCAGATAGTGGGAAAACATTAAGAGTCATTTAAACCAACACGAGTTATGCTTCCTTATTTAATTCCAAAGTATTTCTTTGAGAACTGCTTTGATGTCTTTGTGTTTCACTGTGTCTATCTGCAAAAAATGAGATTAGGCTGACTTATTTCACAGTCCGTGCCAGGTATGGAAAGGTGTGGAACTTGCCACTGTCTGGTGGAAACTTAATTTTTAAAAAGTGAAGGTTAAAAAAAAAATAAATTAGGAGTTCAGGGTAATCCAGCACAATATGCATTTCTTGCTTTTTTTTGGTTTGAATTGCAAGAGAATTAGAAATATAAACATTTAGAACTCCTCTGTTCTTATCAACAGTAACATATTTTTAAGACCTTAACAGACATAGCAGTAACGGAAGTCTATGTTAATATGTAACCAATGTCAGCAAAACCACAAAATAGCTGTTGTTTAAAATATCTGGAAAGGAATTCTGCAATACTTAAGTGACACTGTGCATCAACATTGTCAAAGACCCAGTCAAACTTAAGAGCTTGTTCTGTAAATGTTGATCTGACTTTCAAGCTTCAATTAAAACAGTTGGAATGACTGGTCATAAAATGAAATTAATAATTGCAATGGAATGTCATGGTAATGTCAAGAACTAGGCTGTTAACCAACGGGAGACACAATAACATGCTATTTGGCAGACATGTTAATTCTGTTCGTGGAATTCAATCCAAACCCCCAGAATTTTAAAACTACTTTTGACTTTCATTTAAATCTCAAATAATTGATCTTTTTAATCCTTAAAATGCTTTTAGCAAAGTATTTGTTTAAAGTAGTCTTAAAAAAACCAAACAAATCTTTAGCACAAAACCGTATTTTTCAGAGAATTGCTGGTGTACTTTTTTTTTGACTGAATGTACTTCCCTTTCACTTACCAGTGTTCATAGCCTTCCTGGGAAACCTGTTTTTCACTTGCCTTTTTATTGCTATGTGAGGAAAATTTTGTTTTAAACGCCAGCATGCTTATATGTTAATGCAGACTCATAAGGATGTTGTTCTGCTTCCTTCCTTTCTATCTCCGCTATTTTTGGTTTCTTACTTGGGACTGTGTGGGTTTGAAGGGTGCATCTTTAGTTAGTTTCTAATTAACAAGCAAGCAATTATTTTGAAAGCTCCTGTTGATACTGCTGCAGGAAAAATTGTGTTTAAATTTAGCCCCATTAAGTGTATTTTTTTCGTAAGTCAGACACCCCTCCCACTGTACAAACAGCTGCTGAGCGATAGAAGGTGATGTTTTTCTGCAGGCATTTTTGAGCTGTTTCATCTTTGATGTACTATACAGTTTTGATGCTACAACTTATAGTAAATGCTGGTAGAGTGATTTTTATTTTATCCCTTTTTAAGTCAGTTTATCAATTTTGCTGTGTACCATTTTTGGCAATATTGGAGCTCTGACTCTCCAGGTCTATTCAGTTGTAATCTTCCCTCACACCTGTACATGTCCTAATGCTTTTCAGATTTTGCATTTTAACTTTCTAAATTATTTCTATGGTTATTCAAATCTGGGTTTCTCTGAAGATGGCATTAATAAAAGTTTCCAGCTGTGATTGCAGTGTCAGCACGTTTTCAGTTATTCAGGAAATGAGTGGAATTTTGAGCTGCTCTTGTTACCTGGTCTGGATTTGTAATGACTAATATCAGGGACCAGACTGAATCATTTCTGAGTCCTTGAAATAGCTTCACTCCCTGGTAGTCAGCACATCAGTGATTTTTATTTGATATTTTGTTTTCTGATATCAGCTGCTGTGCTGTGGCACGTCAGTTTCATCTTTGGTCTAGTTTTCATCTCTGTTCTTTCAGCCACTGCTAAAACTTTGTAGCTCTAACTTGCTAACTAGAGGATTAAGGAAGATATTATAGCCATTGCAATTCAAGATATGAGGCAAATACAGAGAGCACAGCTGTCCTGTAATGCTAGCTGGGAAATACAGACGATTGAATCGCTTCAAACCTACTGGAGACTTAACATGCCCCTTCAGTAACTTGCAGGATTGGCACAGAGAAATAANNNTATGGTGATGGACTGTGTTCGTCTTGAGAGACAGAGAAAAGATGGGTTATTTTAAAATTAGATAAAAAAGGAATTTTTGAAATCTCAAAGTGCTTGACAGAAGGTGTTGTGGAGAGTCCTGAATTTATTTCTCACTGTAGCTATTTTATATAACACACAAAGAATTCTAAAGACTGTTGGATTGGACTGATTTACACTTTTTCTGGCTTGTTGGTTGATATATCCAGGTGGCAAAAGCTGACCTATTTTTACAAGCTGGATGAATGCTATAATTAAACTGAAAAAAATAATTGTTTCACATTGTAGGTCATTCTTAATGTCTTGCACCCAACTTGTGCATCTGTGTGAATGTGATGTTGTGAAATCTCCAGTCAGATGCTTCACTTGAACTTTCAAATGCAACATCGTATTTATTTTTGAGTGTTTAGATTACTGGAGAGATTTTTGCAGAATCATCTTTATTTCTGTAAGTCATCTGCAACAGGTTTTATTAGGTTTTATTATTATGTCCTGTACTTTAAAATATCTTGTGCATATCTGCATGAAATATCTTGTGCACTTGCGTGCACGCTGTCTCTCACTACTACTTCCTTTTTGGCCAGCCAGCTTATAGACCAAGTTTGAGTGGCAAGTTATACAGCTATAGAGGTATAATTCTAATTTAGAAGCTTAATTATACCTTAGCCATGAATTACAGTAAAATTATAGCTGTGTTACAGTAAATCACGCCATAACAGCCAAGACATTAAATTATATTAGTAAAATGTAGTGTTCCTGTCAGGAAGATGGGAGGGAATAGGGTAAGAGTGAAAACACAACTATTGCAGTGGCTCTCCAGGAGGCAAATTTCTGGAAGAGAAAGGGGATGATATTGAAAAAAGAAGAAATAGGATGAGGTAACAAATGGGGTGGAAGAATATTTTAAGCAGGCCAGAATAGAATAAAGTGCGTGTGTGTGTGGGGGGGTTATAGAAAGGTCCCTTTTCAACTGATGGAAAAAACTCCACAAATCTGGAATTATTTCTTTGGCTTTCTACGTGTAGATAAAAGATTGGATTAAAAAAGGGGAGGGGACTATCTCAGTGGAATACAGTATGAGCCTTGGTTACTTCAAATGTCTTCTCACCTTTAGCTTTATGATTGGAGAATTTTCTGCTCTTGTGGGTGGTAAAAGGACACAATGAAGAGAAACCTATTAATAGCAGAGCTTAAAAATTCTTAGTGTTTATGGAACCTTAGGACTGTTGACTAAGGGTAAGTTTGATTTGGTAAGTGAATATATTACTGACCTGTTTAGAATCCACCAGTAGGACCTAACATTGGAAGATTTCTTCCTTTGTACTGTGTTTATCTGTATAAACTCAGATTTTAATTCATAGCAGTTACAGATTCTAGTTTTGAACTAATACTGAAAAGAAAACTTCTGAGGGTGAAATCCTCGTTAGCTTTTGCATTTGAATTATGTATTTGTTTATCAACTTTGAATCATGATGAATGCTTTCAATATATATTACCATATAGTTTCCTACACGCTGTCCTGCCTATAAGCAGCTAGTCCATCAACTATTTATTAACTACTGTTCTTTTTCTGTGGAAGCCTTTTACTTAGCATTTACATGATTTCCTCATTTGTCAATGTCTTGCTGGAATAAAGGTTTCTTAATGTAGTAAGTATCTGTTATTCACTTATACTTGGTCTAACTTGTATTAGTAAAAAGTCTAACTTGTATTAGTATTGTTTCTGTACAGCTTTAGCAGGCGTTTAGTATTTTACTGCCTTTCTTCTGGAAACAAGAGATGGCTGTGTAAGGTACTGCTGATAAGATGTGATGTATATTTAATGTGTACCAAAAGTATTGTGCAAAACTAAAAGATTTAGGAAATGTTTAAAGATATGCTGATTGTCTGAGGGACAGCCCTCAGCGTGAGAAGATACACCACATTGGTAGCTGGCAATCCAGAGTAGTTTAATGTAACCAGTCATCTTGTAACCTGGCAGGTGGAGATTAGTGCAAAGTAAAAAAGGGAAAAAGCCATAATTTTTCCTCTACAAATTAAAACATCTTTTGAATATTCAGACAAAGATGAAGAAAATGTTCTTAGACTTTTAAGAGGTAAGAGTAAAACCAGCATGGACTAACCATAGGAGGACTGTGGTAGGGCTTGTGGCTTGCATGAACTGCAAGCTTGCAGGGGTGAGTGATTGAAAGAGAACGAGCACCTGGGGCCTGGTGCTCAGTTCTTCCACCTTCTCCAATAAACCTTGGCAGAGCTGAGTGGAGTTAACCTCATTATCAAATGCAATCATGGTGTTACTACCATAAGTGGAGCATTTATTGTTGGTTACAAGCTGAATCATGGTCTATAAAAACTACTCTAACTTAGAGTTTTCCTTGGTGCAAATTTCACAGCAATAGATAATAGTTTAAAGGGTGGTTTAAAATCCATAGAAGTGTCTGATAGACCTTTACATACCCAAGGCCAGACATCTGGCAAGTGTGCTGAAATGCTTCTTCCTTGCTAGTAATTATTATTTTGTTATTATTATCAGCAAGCTATTTGTCAAAACCTTAGTCATTGATTAAGCCATCATTCCTCACCCATGTATTTCTACTGAATTTAACTAAAAAGGAAAACATCTTACCAAAATGTTGTACCTTATAGCAAAGGCTAATTATGCATAAGGTGCTCAACATTGGATTATTTTCATAGGCTACGCTCTATTAAAAAAATCTCTGGTTCATACTAAATTTAGCAAGTATTTTTCCATTAAGTATAGCTGTCAAAATTGTTATTTCTGTTTTATTATATAGTATGCTCTGAAAAACCCTTGGGAGAAGATGTAGTATCTTCCACCTTTTGGCACTTAATGTCAATTATATTAGTTCTTTTTGTTGGCCTTTCTTTTTCTTCTTTAAGTAAAAACCTATTTTTCTGTCCTGTTTAGTTAGTTCCCAACAGTTACAGGGAATCTTTCTGTGTCCCCTTGTATTAATAGCTCTCTTAAAGATTGTAAATAAGCTTTTCAGACTAGTTTCTTCTGGCTTAGAAATAAAGCATATTGGGCAAAACTATTTTTTCTTTTGCTGTTCCTTGAGAATGCTGCTTATTTCCTGTTGGAGTATCTGTAAAAGGATTTCTGACAAGTTGGTTTATCATGCACTATTTCACCCTTTACTTTGAGAGAACTACTTTAAGATTCAGACCACTCCACAGGGTATTTCATGCATCCAAATGAATGATGCGGACTGTTGGGCTGCATGTGTTCATGCTGCTTAGAGATGTAAATTCTACTCTGAATTTTTCCCCATTTTTCAATTTCAGTTATTCTTCCCTAATAGCCTGAAGACTGAAACTTGTACAAATGACCATTTTTTTTTTTTTAACACCCACTCAGTTACAAATTATATGGACAGAGGCTGTCAGGTTTATTGTAATCCATCTTTTGTCTTTTTCTGTTTTGTGTTTGCATTACTACTTGTGATACAACAAAAAGCTGTTAAGACACTGGTTAAGAATGTGAAAGATCCAGGATAAAAACCTAATTTTGTTTTAAGATGAGTGAAAAGTTATTTTTGTTCTGCAAAGGAGGGATTTTGCCCTGGCTTGACCTATAATCAGACAACAGTGGGTAAGATAATATTTTCTTTTTCATCCCTTCCCTTATTTAAAATAAATCTTGTGGAAAAATATTTAGAATTATTAGGTCACTAGTGTATATCAAATTCCTTCCAAAACCATTTGGTAGTGGCTTTTCCAAGCATTGTCGCTGCTCAGGGAAGATCATGTCTAGATCTGATGTATATACCAGCTCCTGCAGCTGATGGCATTTTTCTGCTTCCAGCAGTGCTTTGAATGGCTCTAGGGAGAGCAGCAGAAAAAGTACTCGTGGTCACAGAGCAGGGAAGAGTGCAACTAATGTCTAGTACTTTGATAGGCATGGACCTTGCTTGAGGATTTATTAAAGTGTTTAGTAAAAGGAGAGAATATAGAGAGTAAGGTTATAAGTAGTTTTATCATCCTGTTATATAGCAAAACGTAAAATGGGGAAATTTTTTTTTACTTTTTTACCTTTTTTGTTAACTATCTTAAAATAACATTTTTTGAGCTGATCTATGAGTATGTGTCTCTATATAGTACACTTCTGGTTGTATGATTTTTATGATTTTCAGACCATAAATATTCATATCTGTGTCTCTTGGAATTACTGAGAAATGACTAGAAGCAGTGGCGATGAATAGTAGACAAACTTTCAGTAGATAGTAACTGTTAGTGTCATAGTTGGGTTTCTACCACTTTTTCTGATGTGGACAAGGTAATAAAAGCAATTTATTTTTCATATTGCTGTTTGTGGATATGGTCCTTAAGGTGTGTAATTCTTATAAATGTAGAAGCGTAAGAATGTTTCATGATAACAAGCAATTAAGTAGACAGTGAAAGATCTTGGTTAGATCGTAGCCTCTAATCTGATGCGACTTTTCTCTCAGAAGCTTAAAGTATTTAATGATGAGCTGGAAAGAAGGTAATTGTGAAGTAAGCATTGCATTTCTTTGTATTTATTATAAACTCAGCAGTTTCTAGCAGGGATAACACATTCCAAACAATCTTCCAATCAATCTTGGTTACTGTTTCCAGTCATGAAGCCATTGTTTAGAGCAAAGTAGTGGGTTTTTTCTGTACCATATTTGTGTGTGTATATGCATACTATGTAGTGTGCATATATGCAGGTGTCTGTTCTGTGTGAAGTGAAATTCAAAACCTTCCAAGTCCAACAAAAAGCCTATGATACACAGTTCAGCAAAACATTGCCTGTCACTGCGGAAGGTTGTAGCCACATGGTCTTGGCAGTTAAGGGCTGGAAACAGGTAATGGTGGAAGGAAGGTTATTCGTCCCAGTTTCAAGGAAGGCAAGCAGAATTTAGGAACAAACGTTGTTTTCTCCTTGGAGGAACAGGTGTTGTTTTTGTATTGTTAAATACATGTAGCAGAACTGGCTATATAGTTTTAGTATAAATTTAGTTTCTTCTGTGTGGATATGTACATTGGTAAACAACGATTTTGCACAAGGAAAGAGAGGAAGTACATAGCCATAGCTTAGCTGACCCCAAATTTTGAGAGAACTGAGAAACTTGGCTATGCTCCTGTTAAGATTTCTGTGTGTCGGGTCACATGTTCTATATTGACTGCTGGCTGTGCTGCCAAAGCTGCTTTGCTGCTGGGCTTCAGCAATGAGGGCTTCTCTGGCACAGCATGCTGGGGACTCTACTTTTTCACATCACTCGTCAATGTTGATTTTAGTGGCCAGAGTTGTGTAATATAGATCTTGCTGTTGTCTCAGCAATGTGTCCCAGGCCTCTTTTACACGGGGCTAGTTAAGTACTTGGAAGTCTTTTTGCTGTTTCTCCTGTTTAACTGCTACATTAACGCAGTGCTTCCACTACTGAGTGCCATGGGAGTATTTTGTCTGATGTCTGTTGAAGATACCTGGTATTTCTAGTTGGCTACGCTTCTGACTTTTTTTGGAGTTGTAGGGAGTTTATGAACAGGAGGGAAGAGCAGGACACTTACTATAGCGGTACCGAACAATAAATTTTGCTTCTCCACCATAATATGGATTTAACTTCCAACTTTTATTGGATACTGAAGTTATTAAGTAAAAATGGAACCGTATACTAGTGGTATCAACCATGGTTAGTGTTTTCTGCTTCCATATTGTCAGGTGGCTACTTTAAACATGTTCAGCATTAGATATACTGAAATACTAGATTCTGCCATGAAACTTCCGATTCCATTTTATACATAGTGGTTTCTGTGTTCCACAAATATACCACCTACATCAGTAGTTACATGGTAGAAAACCTGAAGTTTTACCAAATTTGGAGCAGTATTAGGGTCATACAGTGCCCTTCATGTCTGCATAGAGCTCGCCTGTGAGAACTGCCTTGCGGACCAAGGCAGGGGATAAGTGGCTTAATACGTAGGTTTTAGCAAGTGCTGCAGTGTCAGCAGCACATGAGGGATTTTGTGTGCAGTGAATGCTGAATGCATCGTCGGACTAAAGAGGCAAGCACAAGCAGGTAAGCTGTCTAGAGCAAAACAGAGCAGAGCTGCTGCTGAAGCTTCAGGAGGTGCGTACTCTGTAGCTGATGCGTTTCTTTGCCTGCAGAATGACTAAAGATGAGAATGGATAGATCTCTGCTGGCACCATCTGTGATTCACAGCCATTTCATGGCATGCTTGTTGCAATGTGGGAGTATACTCAAGCTGGCAATTTTCTATGTAGAAGGGGCTGCAATATAAGGGCTAATGCAGAACTTTGAGTCACTTCAGCTGCATAACAACAAATGGCATACATAATTATTAGTTCTATTAGAAGAAGAGTGGCTTCTGCTTTGTTCTCTGACTACATTCTATTAGATTATGCATCATTAATATTTTTAATTGTCTAGAACAGAATAAATTAATTGTAAATTTTTATTAGTTTAGAATATTGGTAAGGGACTTTTATGTGAAAGTATCCCTCTGGATTTAACCCAATTTCCTTCTGTATACTTTCTCTTCCAATGTGTGAATGCTTTCAGTGCTTTTTGGCATTATGACAGACTTCAGGTGGGAAGCTCACGATACTGGTGGTAGCCAACCTGACTCTGTGGTGTCTTTTACCATCTTTAGTTTTCAGAGGTCACCAGAACACCTGCTCAGCAGACAGGTGACCCACTGTTAAGTAGATAGGCGATCCACTGTTAAGCAAGTCCTCTTTCAAACTTACCTACAAATTATTCTCTTTACAGCATTGCTAATGTAGCTTTGTGTAAGAAAATTGGGCCTTCGTAATATGGAAAAAGAACACACTTAAGATCCAATATAGATGAAATTCTGACAGAATTCATTAATTATATCTCCTTACCTATTTTGAGGAATACCTATTCCTCTTTTTGATTCAGAGCTGACTTCCCTCACAACACATCCCAGTTTGACTATGGGATGATCTGGGAGATGTTTGGAGCTCTGAAATCTCTGCTGATGAGTCCTCACCAGGGGCACTCTCTATCCCAGTCAAAGCACCTAGTGACACCAAGCTGCTCACTTACTCTTGCAGCTGGGCAGGAGGCATGTAGCTCTGAACTCATAGAACCCCATTTGGGTTGTTGGTGCTCCAAAGGAATGCCCAACACCACGTTTCAACTGCTTTCAATATCAGTAGAAAACATTGGTAGCATGCTTGTATGCTGGCTTCACTCAAGTTGCTCCTGGTCTGAGATTAGGTTTAAAAGCAAAAAATGCAGCCTCATGCTATACTTAATCTCAGTTTATTTTTGTAATTCTGTTAGGATTCTTGGAAACTTGCAGAATGACCTGACAGCAAAATGCTGCTTCTGAGAACTAAACAATAAAATCATATTAGGAAGAAGCATGTTTTGATTGTTCTTCTTATTTTAAGGTGATGATTAAGGTGCTTGAAATAATTTCCGTATCTTATATGTAGTTCATTGTACTTTCTTGTTATTCAATATACAATTATTGCTTTGTTTTGAGTTATTCAGAGACTACTTTGATACCTACAAGGTTATTACTTAGAGAACTTAAATAAAACTATTCCCAGCTTATTGGTGTGTGTCTTCATAGAGTTACATTTGGACAAAAGCTGTCCTGTTGCAGCTAGCTGGCAAACAAATAATTTTGCTTAAGTCATCAGTAAGAAATCATCTAAGGACTTCTGAGCTCCTGAGTTATGAGTAATATACAAGTGGTCTTGTATGTAACGTAGTTTATAACTTCTCTCTGGAGAATGGTTTATAACTTCTCTGTTGAATAGCTCAGTGCATAATAACAGGTATAGAAACCTACCAAGTAATAATTTATAGAACTAGTATTTGGTATTTCAGAGACTTTTTATGGTATATGCTTAAAATGAATATGAAAGGATTGAACCAATAAGCTACTAAACATCTTGATCTTTGAGCTGAATATTTAAGAATAATTTCCATTTTACTCAATATGAGATATGCTAGTACAAAAAAAAAGTGATGTAGCTATACAACCCACACCGAAACTGGATGACTTTGAATAAGGCATCTGGCAGTGATAATGGTCTTAATTTTAGTGGGGGGCTGCTTCCTCTAGATAGTAATTCTCAGACAGTTATTTCTGTCACAGCTAGCTGAATGGCGATACAATTTTCAGTGGATCTATTGTAATTCAAACAAGTCTCTGTGTATTGAAGAATTCAAGATGAAAAAAAATACCTGTTTTTGACATAAGGTCAAATAAAAGATGGTAAAGACCTCAGATGTTAGATATTGTAGAAGATGTAATGAGCTGATAGGCTTTTCCCACTTAATGTAAGCACCAACTGCTATGTTAAAGGAAGCATGCAGTGCATTTTCCTAAAAATTATAACACAGCATTTGGAAGAAAGATGTGTCTCTCTCTCTGAAATTGTGTAGCTACATTCCTTTGATTTCAAAGTTCTATTCACAATGTACTTTGAAAATATTTTTCACAGTTTTTCTTTATGCTTCTTTTACTAACAAGCAGTTAGTATCTATCTTTAATAAATTCCAGTCAATTGAAACTCAATTCCTGTGTTAAAGAATTATTTCAAGTAATTGAACCGAATTTAATTCTTTTTGCTATTTTTCCCATTGCTTCATTATACAGCACCTGTGGCATTTGTCTTATTACCTTGTTTGGGGAAAGTGCACTCCTGTACAGTTAATTGTGGTCCCTCTCATCTCTTGTGTGGTTTGCATATTGCACAAAGAGTCAGGTCAGGCTTTATTTTTATCCAGCTTTCTGAACTAGTTCACTTGACTCTTCTTGATTTATCCTTAAAATGGCAGTGTTCTCTTCCCACCTACTCCAAATAGATTTGTGAATACTTAATTTCCTTTGACCTAATACACAGCAGCCCTTTGAGAAGTATGCTACATAAAGCTAAAGATTCTACAGCCTACAGTAAGATGTAAAAAAAACCCAGACAAACCCCAAAAAACAAACCAAACAATCCAAACACAGATACCAAAAAAAATGCCCCACAGGTTTTCTGGTTTAAATTCAATGTATCTCCAGTATGTGAAATTTAGTCCCATGAACAGCTGAGGCTTCTGACCACTATAAATACTAGAAAACAAAGTATGTGCATAAAATAATTCACCAAATTGATCTGTCAACATATAAATGTGACCTGACTTCTGAAAGGATCACCTTCCTTCAAGCCTGAACGTCCATAGTGATAAACCCTTCCTGATTGTAAAGGAGAGGAGTGGCACTTATTTTTCTGGTTACCCATAAAGGTGTTATTGGGCAGAAAAGCATGACAAAAGATACAAGATCATGCTCACGGGAGATCAGACTTTTTTTTTCCTGGATCCCTCCATTCAGTTGGAGAATTGCATGAAGCTGGCCCAATTTAACAAGCTTAAAGTCATTGTGATAGGTACCTTGTTATTACACATGCAATTAGGAGGCTACTGCTACCAAGCTTGCTCTTGTTTTTCAGATATCTCTGTAGAGGCCATTTGGGAAGTCTTATTTTTAATGCTGCAGTGGTTCGTACCTTTATTAGTTTTGCAAAATTGCTTTTCCATGTGGTTGAGTAACAACTGAAAACTGTTAATGGTTTCCCTCTTTCTCTTCCTTTATTTTTCTGATGATGGTAATGTGGGCACATTATGTGCATAGTGAATTTTAAGCAGTGCCTGAATGTGAAAGATTTTGGAACTGAAACAGTTGGGGACAGGAGCACACGTTACTGTTCCCTTGCAAGTGTTCTTGGAATAGCTGTCAAGGACAAAGCACAGTTCCTTCTGGTGTCTGGCTTCTGTGGGGAAGATTTAATTTCAAGCATTCAAGAGTGTGCTGCTTTAGTGAACAGTTCAGATTTTTACTGATGGCATTATCATTTGGTATGCATAAGTGGGATGTTTTAAGTGGGATCACTGTTAAGTTTCCTTGCTGGCTCATGACCGGTTGTTGCTAAGAGATGTTCACACGTATTTGCTGTGTGAGGGAGTTCATCTCTGTTATGTAGATTTTGATAGCACGATCCAGAAAATATGAATATGCTAATGATTGAGCAGTACTGAGTGGGGGGAAAAACATGAAGCTAAAAGCTCTGGATATTTTTTTTTAACCTGATTTTATAATAATTTTTTATTGTAATTGCAGCCAGTTTCTCAAACGTTTCTTTGGCCTTCTAAAGTGGAGCTTTCCAAACAATGAGTGATATGATGGCACATAAAGCAGTAATTATTGCAGCATGAGAGGATGGCATCTGGAAGGGCTGGTGGTGTGACCTTTCAACACTAGTGTGAACTGGACCCCCACAGCAAATAATAGTTCCAGGAATGGTTAATACTTGTGTGTTTTGGCAGCACATGTAGAATAGTTCCAGTGAGGGTAGGGTTTCTCTTATTTGGGGCATGACGTTTATCAGTGGTAAAATCCTTCTGAACCCCCACACCTTCAGTGAGCATTCTGTATTGGTTTCTGTATTGTTATGTTTCTTACTAGTGGGTAGCAATGGATGGCAGAAGTATAACTAGAGGTTACTTGGAAAAAAAAAAAAAAAGTTTACCAACTGTGTCACTTAAATGTGTTTGAAATAGGAAGTGGGTAAGTAAGATGGTGGGATCCTCCTTTCCGAGTTTTTAATTTGAAAAGCAAAAGAGGTAAAGGTGTGATGGTGTTTTAAAAGAGTAAGCTTTGATTACTTTTTAAACTTTAGACATATGCAGTCAATGTCATGCTGCTGATGTGAATTTCAAGAGGGATTTCTTCATCCCTGTGAATGGATAATATTTTCCTATGTTCCTCAGCTGAAAGATGAGTCGAAATGATTTATTTGACCTGGAACTACCTTTCCGGGAAAAAATAAATTGTGGTGATAATGATAATTCTTTATGGTAATAATTTTGTCATAATAAATAAAGATTTCTCTTTTGATTGCTGAGGTGGTATAGAAATACTGTTGTCCAGAGAATTAAGTAACTTGTCCAATACTGACCTTGTCTGATTTATGCATACCCTTTTTCTAGCGTTTTTCTGAGTCATCAAAATACCTTTTTGCTTCTCCTTTTCACTCAGAAATGCTTTCATGCTGTTTTTATCAATATAAATGCATTCAATTCCAGCAGCCTAGCAAAGCTCTACGTTTTGTCTATTAGTTTCAGGTAGAGAAAACAACTTTTTCATTGAAGAAACGGTTTTTGGTTTCAAGCTCGTAAGCAGTCATCACAAACTGTACAGATATTTTTTTTAATTAGGAAAAATTACCTTGGTTATGTGTCCTTAATTATTCTCAGAACGACAGATAGATAATGAACAATTCAATACAGGCATAAAAATAACTTTACATTTCACTGGTTTGACTTTGAATTAATCCTGAAGTACTTTGACTCTGGAAATTTTGTCAGTAAAAAGGTCACTGGGGAGCTAGTCAATGAACAATGTGCAATAACTGCAGAAGGAACAGGGTAAAGATGATGATTTACTTAGCTAGGAAAACATCCTAGTACAATTTTTAAAAGCTCGGTAGTGTTTTTAAAAAAAACATATTAAGCTAACTTTCTGGGCTAATTCTGCTGAAATTCCAAAATTATTTAATGACATAGTCATTACATTTCACATTTCTTGTGATATTCTCTAAGAGCAGTGCCGCAACCCTATGGAAATAACAATGATGTGTGATTCTAAGGGATTGTAAGGGATTGTAAGGTAATA
>VZTU01014032.1:0-40896 GCA_013400835.1 Zapornia atra
TCTCCCGGCGGCGGGGCGGGCTCCGCGGCGGCGTTACCGCCTCCTGCGAGGAGCCGCCGTGCCCTGTGCCGGGGCCGAGGGGCGGCGGTGACGGCGGAGGCTGCCGGGGGCCCGTGCCTGGGCGCACGGAGCCCCGCTCGCCGCTGTCCTTGCGGTTACCGGAGGGGAGCGATCCGCCGTGACACGTCTGCTGCTTAGGCCTCGGTTCGCGGCGGAGCCGCAGCCGTTACGAAAACGGCCCCCGCTTTATGAACTTGGCGGCTCGGTGTGTGCCTCCCCTCTGCCACGCCGCCTCCTGAGGCGAGGCCGTGGGTGCTGAGCGTGCCTGTGACAGGCAGCTGCCTCCCTGCATGGGCAGGTGAGTGTTTTCGGGTGGCACGCTGCTGGATTTCATGCGAGCCGCCAGCGCAGGGCTGGGTATCCAGAGGGCAGCTGTGGTGGAGCCATCGTGGGTTTCTCCCCATTTTAACCCCCCTCTTCGCTAAATTCCTGCTCTGTGCTGAGCAATGCTCTGAACAATAGGTGATGTGAAGTGCCCTTGGGCTAGAGGCTGGATGATTGATATGTTGTGTCATATCCCCCCCCAAATTTCTTGCCCGTTGCTGGCTATAAAGATGTCAGCATCCAAAGGCTGCCCCAGATTAAACGTTCAGAACCAAGACTGCAGGATTGCAGAGCCTGGGTCTAATCTCCCACCACGGACTTGCACAAAAACAGGTGCTTATTCTGAGTTGCACTTCTGTAATTTAATAACCAGGCTCCAAGTTTCCCTGCTTAAGCTGGGTCTCGGCTAAGCAATTCTAGTCCTCCAACCTGCAAAATGGATCCCTTAATATAAAAGATCCCTACATTTTGCAAGAGCTGTCCAAATGCAATCCATAATTCTCAGCGTCTTGTCTAAGCTAATGCAAAGCAGCACTCTTGGCCCATACAAGGACTAAAACGCCAGCGTGAGTGAGTCTCCCAGCACGCTGATGCTCTCCCACCATTCCTGCAAGCAACAGACCAACAGACCTGCAGTGTTGGTAGCAGCTTTTGGGAACCATGGAATATCACCCTGGCATGGCTCTTGCTGTGGAAGTTTGCAGATGCAGTCCCTGCCCGGTGCATCTTCTCGCCTGGCGTGAACCCTGTTGCGTAACAGTTGTAACTTCCCTTGCTCAGACTGTTGATGGAGCGGTGAGGAAGCCTGACACCTGACTGTGGGTCATGTTCGTAGATAAAAAAGATGGTTCATTTTCAAATCGGCTAAGTCAGTCTCTTTTGAGGTGTTTTGATAAACTGGATCACGATTTATGTTAAATGAAAGAAACAATGAGTCACTGAGGAGCAAAGAGCATAATCCTCCAATCGTTCTGCCAGAATAATACGGGTAGCGTATGCAAATGGGATAGCCAGGTTCCCTGCTACAGGGAGTGTGAGAACCATTCATAGAAACTGCATGGAGAGAAGAGCTATTCTGCTGTGCCACAAAGGAGATTGTGATCACCGTTTTATCTTGAAATACAGGTACAATACAGCATCAGAATTCAATTGGCAATCTGCATCCCTTACCCACACTGGAGCATTTTATCACAAAGATGACGAGTCGGGCTGAGCTCTGTGTGTGAGAATGGTACAGGCAGCAGCAGCAGCACTGTGCTCTCTGTTCTCCATGCTCCGTTGAGAAACTAGATCTACAAGTGATACAATGCTGGAAGCGCTCAGCAGTGGGAGGAATACAGAGCCTGCCTGTATTGTTACCCATTTCTGTGCCGCTGCTTTATTTGGTGGAGAGAGAGGCAACAAAAATGGAGAATGACAATTCAGAGGGTTGGGAGGCTTATCCCCCGAGTCAGCTCGGCGTCGAGATGAAGCCGCGTCGCCCGTAGCGCTGTGCTGGAGGCTCAGCTTGAGGAAGGTGGGAGGACGGGGGCTGTAGCTCTCCCTGCTCTGCTGCCAGCGCCGCTCTGTCACATGATGCCACCGCACAGCCCTGCGCTGCGCTGCAGCCTCTCTCGCCCTGGCATGTGCTGCTCAGATCTCCCCTCTTTCCTCCTTTCCCCTGGTTTCACTCTGTTGGCTTTAAATGGAGTTGTGGATGGAACTGTGGATAAACTGTCATGGTGTAAATGGGAGTTAATTTGATCATCTGGATGCGTTACCATCTTGGCTTATTTTTTATTCTGCGTGATGTACTTTGGGCAAAGGAGGAAGAGTTCTGGTGTGAAAGTCTATTCTGAGGTGATGTTACTGCCTAGATAGCTAAAATTTAACTGTATTTGAAACAAAAAGCCCTAACACCCCTTACAGCCCCCCAAAGCGTGATACAGCTATCAGAGTCTTATCACAGAAATCCGTGCGTGTTGATGTCTTGCTTTGCAGAACTTTTCCTAGGGTTTTTCTTCCTAAACTGCTCAGTCAGAGCAGTCCCTGTAGAAGGGAAACCAGGGCCTGTGCATGCAAGTTTTAGAATAATTTTCTCCATTGTTCTTGCAGGAGGGCATTGCACAGGCTTAGCTTTGCAGCCAAACTGCTCTCTTGAAGCACATAAGCTCTGTCCTGGGTATGAAGTTTTTAAACAGGCTGGAGACAGAGGTGTGGAATGGGGTCTGTGTTGCAGCAGAAGGAAGCGGTTTCAAGGAGTGGACCAAATTGTGTGTGGGAGCTGCATGGAGGGTCAAGTAGAGGTCTGTTTCTGTAAAGTATGCAAGTTAGTTGCCAACATAAATACTACCTAGCAGTTTACATGTGCTGAGAGAGTGCAGTGCAGCCCTGCAACAGGAATAGAATAGAATAACCATCCATCTGGTTCCCTGAGGATGTCAGTCAAGAAAGGAAGTGTGCGGTGCCAGAAAGCCTGGATGGAACAGCAGGTTTAGAGCACTCGCCGTTTGAAGTATTTTTAATTATTGCTATTATTATAATGGAACACAGACCAGAAGCTGAATTTTTAAAATATAATTAAAGCAGAAGTCAGCAGAGGGATTTCTCTGCTGTGTGGCAGAGGAACGGTGCAGGAGCAGTTCCTGCTCAGGAGGGTGAATTCCCAGCGATGCCGCTCTACGTGCAATTCCCAAGCTTGCTGGCAGCTTACCACCAAGCACCGGTTTGGAGGGAAGGAGTGAACTGAACAGATCAAAAAGCTTTCCTGAGCTTGTACTGCATTCCCTTTGGCCAGAGTGAGGTTCCAGCTGGCAAGCAGCCATTGACACCTTGGCTGAGAGCGCTACCAAGATGCAGAGTGCGATGATGACTGCCCTCCAGATCGGATGCTGGCCTGAACTGCCGTTTGGGCCACGGGGTAAATAACGAGGCTTGCAGGAAAGAAGTGTCTCCATCACATTAACATCAGGCTGTACTGTGTAGCAGCCCTTCTTCTGGGCTGTGAGCGCCTCGAAGAGTTAAGGCATCGGTTGCTTTCTGTCTCCGAACTCGGATGCTTTTCAGGAACTTGGCCGCTCCGGGAGCGAGAGGCATGTGCTTTCCCGCCCTGCTCTAGGTGATGGCTTAGTTCAAGGGGGCCCAGATTTGGCTCAGGCAACAGTTGTGTTGGCGTCTTGCCATCGAATGTGCATAAAATGGAGCTGACTGCGATTCCCTCCTCACTCTAACATGGAGGGGCAGCCCGAGAGACCTGAGGCCCCAGTTATGCCTTGCTGTAGGTGGACTTGGCTACGAGAGCGATGCTGGGATGTGTGATCCCTGCAGCATAAGCTGTTGTATTGTGGGTTTTGCTTTCAGGTCAGGGTTGTATTTCGGTGTCTTGTCATAACTAATGCATTTCAGCCCTTGTTGCGCCTGTGCTTCCAAAATCTTCCTCCCTTCTTGCAGTGGCTTACGTGCTTTTCCAGATGTACCAGGTTCATCTCTCATTCAGAGACTCTTCCTGTGATTTGGTGGCTTATGTGCATTTGCCACAAAATCAAGATAAAACACAACTGGTATTTTAGCTGCTCCAAGCACATTGTGTGTAAATAAATCACTAAATAGTTTAGCTTGTGAAATGTAAATACACACAGCTCAGCCCGCTGCAGCTGATGGTGTTTTTCTATCTCCCTTCTTCCCCTCCCACCCCTGCCAAGAGTAAGCTAGCCTGATGTTCCTTTTTCTATTGCTCTTTCATACAATGCAAATGACTACTAAGTACCACGTAGGTGGTATGCAGGCATCAGGCATAGCCACAGATTCATGATTTGAATTTGGATGAAAGGAAACGCTCCCATCCTCTTCCACGTTGCTCCAGAACCATCTTCCAGGGATTCTTGGATTCTTATCACCCAGAAACTCTGCTTGGAGCTTGAGCCTGGTTTTAGTAGCAAACTAGTTAAGTCAGTAGAAGAGCAGAGGCCCAACTGTGACATTTTTAGCCTTTGCCCTTTGTTCATCCTATACATGAAAGGTCATGAACTGCAGTGAAAGAGGGAGCACGGAGGGCGCAGAATGGACAAAGGTGGAACAAATTGCCAGTGGCAGAGACATAAAGAAGAGGAGCAAAAGTTCTGTGTTATGAAGGTAATTGAGAAAGGCCACGTGCATCCCAGGGTGATATCATGTCTCTTGTGTTTAAAGCGAGTCCGCCCATAGTGAATTGAGAAGAGCTGGTTAAGGTGTGGCTGGAATGATGTCAGTGTCCAAAGCAGGAGGGGATGGCACTCTGTTTCCATGGTGTGATGTTCATGTGCTGGGAGGAAAGATGCTGGTGTTGCAGTTCTGGGAACAGACAGGTGTGCTTTAAGCAATAAAAGGATTTGTAAAACCTTGCAAACTGAATGAAAAGCCTGATTCTGTAGACTAAGCACTTATTTGACACTAAAATAATGGGATTGATGCTGCGTGCTGGGTATTCAAACTCATCTGACTGGGAATGGAGTCGAATTTGTGGTGCTGGCTGTTTCCCTACAGGAAATCTTCAGCCTGTTCCTGCTGAGATGTCACAGGTAATGCAGAGGTGGCAGCTCACAATAGCTCCAAGGTGTTAACATGAGACAGCGTTAGCAAATCTTCTGGTCTTCCGATATGTTGAGCAGTGAGCTACACGTTCATGTGGAACTCTGAAACTTTCAGTTTGCAGTAGTAAAATAAAATCCTTGTATAACTGTGTGTGCCTGCTGTCACTGGTTTTGTTATATATCCCTTTTCCTTTCCTTTCCCAGTTTTAGGAAACAGATTATGCAAACGCACCATTAGGCTTCCTCTTTTTTCTTCTTTTCCAAGCAGCTTTTAAATTGCCTGTCCAACGTAACCAGCACTGTGGTACGCAGTAGGGTGCTGATGGTTACCCAGCCAGAAATGTTCAGAAAACTTGAAGGAAGTTGAAGGAGAGGGACATGTTTAGTGCATCTATTAAAGGGAAGGACTGAGAGAAGAGAGTTAATCATGTTTTGTGGGAGGTACCAGCCAGCCACTCAGCGTGCGTGAAGCTCTGGGACAGCAGAAGCAGTTCCCTTGGCTGGGTGGGAGAGCTGGGTTACTGTCATGGATAGGGAGAGGTCTACAGAGCCATGTACAGGTTGACATGGGGCCAGGCTTCCTCCCTCTGTAAAAGAGAATGGCTGTCTGTCCACACAAATGCGTGGGTTGGTGTCACAGAGCCAGTTGTCTGGATTTATGGTTTTTAAAATGCCTTCCCTCTTGCTTAATTGTTAGGGCTAGCCCTATGCCTGCAAGTTAGCTGTAAAATTGGCATAATTCAGTAGGGCAAATACTTCATCGGCACATGCCCCACTGAATTGGAACTAGTTGTGTTTGCAGGTGAATGGTAACATGTTTACAAACACTAGATTTTCACCCTCTAGTTTGCTGCATTTCTCCTTGGTGCCCCCTTGAAACCAGCAAACATCCAAGCAGAAAGAGCACCACTCCACCAGCAGCATCAGCTAAGTAAAATATCTACTTGTTTTGCTTTCTAAGTGACATTGTAAGCTGCTTCTTATTGTGATGTTCAAACAAAAAAGCCTCCAAAGCCTGGGCTGTGCCCAAGCCCTTCTTGTTGTGCATTCTGTGTGCGTGAGCATAGCTGGTAGGAAGCAGTCTGGTTGTTCCTGAAGCCAGACCTGGGTCCTCTTGGGCTGCACATGCTGCCAGGAGCCCAGGAGTGGTCTCAGCCTGCTCACAGATGCCTCCCGCAGCATCCAGGCGAGCTGCTGTAAGAGGAGCTTGGTAGGTCTGGGAGCGCTGCAGCTGCTGCAGTGCAGACATGCCCTGAGGTGAGCAGTGGTGGGGGATGAGAAATATCCATCTTCAGTTCCCACTTTTACTAAAATCCCTGGAATAATAAAGAAATCCTTTTTTCCCTCCTCCTGTATATTTCTTCGTAAAATCACCGTACCTTCTGTGTCTGACTCTCCTGCTTGTCAGACTTCAGTGGGTGTGATGTACAGCTGCTCCGTGCTGTTCCCTCTGAGCACTGACTCCAGCAGCCTGTGAAGCTGCTGGTGCGTGCGTGCCCCTGGGTACAGGGGGGCCAGCTCCTTATTTCTGTGTAGAACTGCGTGGGGTCCCTGGCACCGTGGCACAGTGGCTCTCCCTGGAGAATTAGGTATTCTGGAGAGAGGAATGAATTTGGGTTCTGATCAGTTTAGTGTGGTCTGAGGCTCTGGCAGGACTAGCACTCTCAGCAGACCACAAAGAAACACACAGATGGTTTTCCCAAGACGTGCAGCTTGGCTTTGGAAGAAAACATGAGGTGAGTATGCCAGTCTGCAGAAGAAAAGGAGAGGCAAATAGCAAAGGGAGACGGCTTGCTTGATGAAGCCAAGGTTGGGTGTTTCTCGGTAGAGATTTCAGACATGATGGTATTAGGCTTCAGGAGAGAATGAGCAAGATCTTAGTTTTATCTGTGCTATTAATTTGCGGATAAGAAATAGATACCAACTGGCTATCTGGCTGTGTATCACATCCCCCTTTGGCAGTGAAGCTGTGGGAGATGCGTCAGGAGGAGAAGGGAGAAGAGAGCTGGTCTCTTTGGCTCGAGGTTTGAGGCCTTTAAAATCCTGACAGATTGCAGATTGTATTTTCCACGACTGGTTTCTGTGGAGAGCAGTTCCAGTAACACCTTAGTTTGGGGGAATTCCTGTATCAATGAGAGAGATGTAGAAAGTGTGTTTGCTTTTGCTTTTTTTTTTTTTCTTGGTTACCACTTGCATCTCTAAGTAAGGAGTGGGAAGCATCTGAAAAACAGAGTTTATATTCTGTGCTGTGATTTCCTGCTTAAAATGGCAAAGCCATCCGTGAAGCTGTGGGTTGGGATGCAGCCATCACCTCCCCTTCTCATTAGTTGGCTTCTCCAAGCACACACTTCTTGCTCAGCTCCAGAATTTTGGTCCTGATCAGAGCCTCAGCAGTAAACCCCAAGCCAGTTGTTTTTGATGCAGCAGTGACACTCCAGATCAGCAAGAGTTGAGGGCTCGCAGTCGATAGGGCAGTTTGCCATGCTGTGTTACACGTGTCACAGGGCGCTCCCATTTGTCAGGCTGAAGCTAATCAATGTAGTCAGCCCACCCTTGTTCACGGCTTGGTTTGCAGTCTGCTGTCCTGGGGTGGGTGGGTAAAACAAGAGCATTTCTTCCAAAAAAAAGGTCTCTTCCTCTCCCTCCTATCCCCATCCCCAGCGTTAACCCCTCCACATTGTCCTGTTAGATTTGCTGTCCTCTTCAGAAGATGGTGCACAGGTTATTTAAGGGATGGAGCTCAAGGCTCTGTAAGGAAAACGGCTGGAGCCTGAAATAAAATACAGCTTCTTATTCTAATTTTAGCCCAAAAGCTTCTCTGGGTCACATTGATTGGTTCTTTGCATTGTAATAAATCTGTTCCTGTGCACTGTGTGAACGTTTGACGTGCAAACTTTTACCATGGGCAGGGTGGAATGCCAGGGGGATCTGCACCGTGGGGGGTGTGAGGTCACCTGTTAAACCACACAGCAAGTGATGTGTTCTGATTTTTGGATGGTCCCTTCTGAAAGATGTGCTCATGCTTGTCCTGACAAATCCATGTTTTTCTGGAACTGATAGTTCCTGGTGTAAATGTCTGGGGATTTAAGACTAAGTTCTTCTGATTTTGAAGTAAGAAAGACAGGTTGTATATCATGTATGTGAAGTATCTGTACTCCCATCACGCCTCCGTTCAGTACTATGGACTCTGATGGCCTTGGTAAAATACCAGACAGAGCAAGTGTGCCACTAAAGTCTTTGTAACGAGACTGTCTCTAGTAGTACAGGATGAGAGTTTTAAGTCTAATGCTGATGCTCTGGTGAGAAGAGCGTTGCATTAGGTGAAGTAGATAAAGCACTGCTAATCGCTTCTCCCAGCTTTTATCCCCTAATGCTCGTGTGATGAGGCTGTCTGGGTTGACTGGAAGGGAGGAGGCACGGTTGATTCCATAACCAAGCAGAAGCGATGGCATAAAGACAGATCAGTTGTACAGATGCTCTGTCAGGAGGTCAAGGTGCTGTGTTCAGTCAGCTCTGCTGTGCAGCTCTGGGAAACAGCCCCTGATCCTACCTGTCCTTACTCAGCAGAGCCTGTACGCTCCTCACTGCTGTCTGGACAGTCTGCCTTACAGTACAGTACCGCTAAACCTTCTGTGCAGTGAGGTTTCTCTTCCTTGCAGATGTCAGGTGTGAACTCACCATCACCCTCTCCTGCCAGGCAGCTGGACAGTGGGTTATAGTGACCCTGGTGAAGTCATAAATCTGGCTGTGGACAAGTGCTTGTACCAGCTAGTGACCATTCTGTGCCTGACTTGCACTCTCAGCTTGATTTCCTTGAACCAGAGTATTCCTCCACCGCTCCCGAAGCGTGCCTTGCTTTGAGTCGGGGCTAGCAGGGAGTGCATACCATTGACTTCACTGCTCTTTTTCCCTTCCAGCTGAGCCTGGAAAACCTTAGGCAAAAGCCGGCAAACCACAGGGAAGTGGAAACGTGTGTGATGTAAGTGACACAATTTTAAAAACACTGGCTGGAATCATGACACCTCCATCCGCCTCCCGTACCCCTCCTCAGCCCTGGCTGCCTCGCGTAGGCCTGCCCTCCCCGGGGGCCCCGTGAGCTCCTCTGCCCTGGGTGCTGCAATGGGATGAATCTGTAAAACCTGGTCCTGGGCTGTACTGAGCAAAGCTGGCATCGGGTGATCTGACAGGGCGCTGGAAAGAACCTGGCACGCCAAGTGTGCTGCTTGGCTAGCACAGATCTTCTGCCTTGTATGGCCTGAGGAGCTGGCAAAATCTTTGAGAGAATAATGAGTTCTGCTGGAAGTCACCATTTTCTGACTTAGACTAAGTCTTTTAAACCAATGTTTCAGTGTCTCCTCTTGCAGACTCTGGAGATCATTTTTTTAAATATGTGCTGCTTAAGAAAAAAGAAAATAAATTGTCATTTATTTTCAAAACAGCCCAAGAGTTTCTTTTGTGTGAAAGAAAGCAAAAAGCTTCAACACCAGAACAAAACATGAAGTAGGTGGTATTTCTGGTATAGCTGGGCTGTCAAACTGGGAGAACTGTCTGCAGAAGGGGAGCACAGAGCTGTGGGCTACTTCTAGTGCCAAAGAGAAGGAGAGGCCCACGTTGTGGATGTACTACTGGTTGCATTTTATTTATATTTCTCATTCGGAGCTCAGCAGTCCCTGAGGAAAGGGCGATGTCAGTAGCTATATTCCTCCCTTTGCTGTGCCCACTTGCTGTTTCTAATAATAATTCCTTCTCCTGTCTGTAATGCTGCTGCATTACAACACGGTCTTTAGTGCCGGGCAGACCTTCTCCTTTCCTGAGCTGCTGGTGATGGTAGTTCTGTCCTTGCAGAGCACCAATCTGGAGCATGAACAGCCAGAACCAATGCATGAGAGAACTGATTTGATTTTCCTTCTCTATCAGCTGGAAAATTCAGCTTCACCTGTCATTTAATGGCTCCCGTTGTCCTTTATCTTTCCATCTCCCCTCCCCGCCTTCCCTTCACATTCAGGCATGTGCTGTGGCTGAGTGAAACAAAGGTTTAAATTCCAGCGCCTGTCTCATGTCTGTAACCAAAAGGCTTCATTGAACTTGAGATCTGAAGAAGAATTACCTTCTGGCAGCTCTTCTAAAGATACCTCACGGAGGGAAATTGCCGTGCTTATTACTCCTGTGCTTAATTCTTCACCACTTTCACTTCTTTCATGGTTGAACTCTGCATTTCTTTTCCTGATTATTTTTTGCTAGAAAGAAGCCCATGATGTGAATCAGTCTGAGTATTTTTTGTAATGTGTTTTCTGTATGGTGTTATTTTATAATCCTCGTGAAGATAGTTTTGATGTGTAGTAAGAAACCAGCCCGTTCTGAGCAGGACTCATGCTTACTTTTGAAGTGTAACCTTTGAGGATTTGCAGGAGGACTTTCCACTATACCATGTACGTGTGTTGATACACTGGATGGTTCAGAAACTCTCAGTTTAAAACTGAGTGCAGTATGTGGCAGAGCCAGAACAGCCTTTAATTATGCGGCAAGAGAGTGAAACCCGATCTCATCCGTTGTCACCGTCTAGAGTTGATTTCTTGGAGCATACTCTGTCATCCCAGAGGTGCTGTGTCTGTCGTGTCTGTTCTGTCCCGCTGGCAATTGTGCTTGCATCTTCAGGTCATTAAGAGCAAGGATCGTTTCATAAATGTGTGGGCAACTAAGGTTTCGTTCCCTTCTATTTTTAACTGTGATTTAGCTGTTTTATTATAAAATAACCCAGAAACAAAGAAGGCACATTAAGGCTTCTGTGTTTGATTTATTGTGTACTAATGAAATAGCTTTTCATAAGCACCCAGAGTTTTTTCCATTCATTCTAATGTCTTAAATCAAGTGTCTTCTGGTTGCCTCCCTCCCTCTAAAAGTGTCAGTAGAAAATGAGATTTTTTTTTTCTCGTCTCCCTTACTGTTTAGGTGCTTATGGTTAAGTGAGAGGAATGCCATCAGAATGGTTGGCAAACAGGGAAGTTGGGCTAAGCCTCTCTGAAAAGCTGCAGATACAGTTTTTACAGACCACGATACAGGGCAGAGGTTTTTGAGTTTCTTAATTCAAAGCATGCAGATGAAAGCCTGTCTTTTATATCATGAAATATGCATTGCAACCTGGATGAGAACCAGGAAGAAAGCAGATTTGGGATGCTGAGTGGTCAGGATGTTTTCATGGCAGCAACTATTGTAATGAGGTTTTTTTTGGTTTACTACCCTTCAGCCTTCTTGTATCAACACCCTATTGCTCAGTATTGGTTTTAATTGAAGTAATGAACCAATTGTGAAGTTTTAGCAGAAGGGCAGTGAAGGCTTTGCAGTTTGCACCAAAAGATTCCCCCCTTTTTCTGCCTGGCCTTAGTCAGCACATACACACAGAGTCTGAGCTGCAGCACCACAGTGATAGAGGTGCATGCGTTCATTACAGTGTCTGGTACTGATAGTAGTTGGGCTTTGGTTTGGGGACGAGGGGCTTCCTGTGAACACTGAGAGCTTCCCATGTTGTGATGGCCATCCTCTGCTTAAATAGCCTAAGGATAATAACATGCAGTGGAACTGTTCCATTTTTCAACACAATGTAGTGTTTAGTGTTTTGCAGTGTCCATGTGATGCACAGTTGTGTCAGAAGCCTTTTGCTGTTGTAGCAAGGCATTGCCCAGCAGACAGGCCCTCTGCACATACAGCCCAAAGCTGCTTCTTGCAAATGAACATGAACTTTTTGTAAGATACTCCTTTTAGAGGGCACAGATTTTTATTGTCTTCCCCCTCTCCCCCAAAATTAATTGTCTATCTCTGTATTCTAATGCATTTTTGTTCTCCCATCCCTTCCTTTCATAGTTCTGTTTCTAGTGCTTCGTGGCTTTTTTATTTATTTTATTTTTTAGGTCTCTGCTTTTTGTGCTTGCGGCAGCTTCACGTTAAAGTGGAACTTGATCAGGCATTTATTGATACTTTGATCTCTAAAGCAATGCAAGTACAAGCCTTGCTGTATGTGTGCACGTGTTGGTGTATGTGGTTTTTAAGCTTTCAGCTTGCTTGCCTGTAGCATGAAGATGTGATTTTGTGGGTTCTGTAGTTTCACATCTGTGTGGAACAGTCTGTGTTACCAGTAGGATCCTTTTCTGGGGATGAGTTTGAGTGACTGAGATTTAACTTCATTGCTTCTCTTTCATATAGTAAATCCCTGACTATTTTAGGAAGTGTGCTCCTTCTGTGTGCTTCTTCATGTAAGTCTCTGCCTGTTACTCCTCACCCAGGCTATATAATACCCCAGTTTTGCTGGAACTCAGGCTGCTGGTTGCCTCAATACCATCAGTGTGCCTTGACTGCAACACACAGTTTTTAATTTCTGAACCTGTGAATAAAGTAAAAACTGACTGTCCTAGTGGAGTGTCTCCAGGGTATCCTCATTTTTCAGGTCTCTGTGCAATGCAGGGGTGTGTATAAATGTGGCCTGTTCCCTAGGTTCCTTCCCCAGCAGTCTCTGATCAGAGACAGGCTGTTCCCTCTGCTCTTGGCAGTTTCCTCCCATGAGCAGAAAAGGTGCTTTTGCCCTCTGCTTCAGCAGTAGGTCCAAACCCACATGCTGGTAGCTGTATCAGGAGGCTGAACACGCAGAACATTCTTCAGTGTTTTATTTTCAGTTTGATAATCCCTCTTTTTTTTTCCTTTTTTTTTTCTTTTTTCTCTCAGCTTTTCTAACTTTCCACAGACTAATATTGTGCTAAGGACTGAGGATCTGGCTGGGCTTGGAGTAGGGTTTCACAATACACCTTAACTAATTGTCTATAACCTGAAAGAGGTTTTTTCCTCCTTTCTCTGCACCTGTGTTTTTCCTGCCCTCTGATACCTTTCAGATGGGCAGGCAGTGAAGTTTCTAGCATATCTTTTACTGGTTGTGTAAGTGGCCCTCCTTGCAGGGGGCTAGCGGGCTCCCTCGAGGTGAGAACTGCAGTTGGTTTCACTCGCTGCGCCAGGCCTGACACAGATCCAGCTGGGGGATGCTGATTGGGGTAGCTGCATAGTGTAACTGAAGGGTAGCATGAAATAAAATCCATTTTACTGTTAAACTGATGATACACAGACTGTATGAAACATACTTTGCAATTTAAGCAAGCTCCTCAATTGTTGAAAATGTGTCTGAAGCTGCTGTAGAGTGCCTGGCCTACCCAGTGGAGTGCTGCCGAACCCACGGGCCGTGCCGCAGGATTTAGGTCGCCCTTGCTGCAGAGCACACAGGACCTGGGGTACTGTCCCTCCTCCTGGAAGTCCTGAATCGCCTCCTGGCTGCGCCTGACATCTGGTTTTTAGCTCTCACTGTTCACCTCGATTTCATATGTTGGTGCTTTCAGTACTCACTGTGGTTTGTTTTGTGTTGTGTGAGTGTCCATGTTCAGCTTTCCAGCCCAGGCTTCACAGTGCCCATGTCCTGCTTGCACACCCCAGCAGCTTCTGACATCTGGTTGGTGTGTTTTGAGCTCTCATACTGCCTGGCACCCATTCTGCTGTCACCTGACGATAAGTAGATGCTTCCTACCTTTCTCTGGGACTGTTCAACAAGCGGTTTGTGCAGCGCAGCCCATGCCCTTGCACTAGTGCTCTAGTGCACTGCCACATGGGTGTGTAAAAGACACACGACTGCGTGCAGCATCTTGTCTGAAATGGGAAATGGGGGCATTGCTTGGTCAGCAGGATCTGCTCGCTGTCCCTAAAACCAGGGAGCAGCCAATCCCTTTGGTGTTTGGTAGGGCTGAAGTGTTTGTGCAGGGAGCAGCTCCTAAAGCCTCACTGCTTATAAGGAAGGCTTTTGGTGACCGCCAGTGAAACTCCTGGGCACTCCCAGTAACCGTACGGAGTTAGCCTTGCCGCTTCCTGGCTTCAGCTGGGACTTGTAGGTAATTAATTATGCAAATAGCATCCAAAGAGCTTCTGCACAAATGGAAACTTGTTGCTTAACAAAAGTGCTCACCAGAACTGGTATAGAAGTTGCTGAAAGTACAAGCTCTGCATTTGCCCGGTGAGAGGTGTGTTTATCTTGCACTGGAACTCTCAGAGCACAGAGGAGCCCACGAGCTGGCAGCCATTTTCAGAGGAGCACAGTCCACTGCTGGTGGTGCGGAATCTGCAGCTCACCTTTGGATTATCAAAAGGATGATTTCTTATTTATGCATGTTTCATGTAAGATTTTAAAAGCCTCTCTGCCTTTATGGGCTTTCATATACCCGTAGTTACGCAGTGCCAGGATAATCTCCCATCTCTCTTAGGTCTTTGTTCAGGTGATCACAACATGACATTTTTCTCATACGAGCGCTGCAAACAGATCTGCAGGTGTAATTGTGGGCAGTGCAAGGCTTGGGCTTTAACAGCCTTGAGCAAGTAGGGAGGAAGCAGGAGATTTTTTAGCATTCTGCCTAAAATTGTTATGTTTTAGCAGTAGTAACTAGCGAGCTGCAGTTCTCAACAGTTGCAGAAGCAAATGAAATGTCAGTAGAGCTTAGGCTGGTCTTTCCAGATACAGCTGTAGGATAAACACCTCTGCAGAAAGGCAAATTGAGAGAGGATTTCTTTGTCTGAGTATGAAACCCAAGTGCTGCTTGTGTACTGTCCTTTTGTCGGGAGTCTTGTGCTTACTGTGAGTATAGTCCTCAGAACTGTTTGATTTTATGATTCTTGTACCACTTTTATTTTTAATTTTGCTCTGTTAAGTAGTGCATTGTGCAATAATTAGCCCCATGCTTTGGTTCTCAGCTGTTACTTTTAATGAGTCTTGAGAAGAGTAACCTGTGGGGGAACTGCATGCTCTTTGTTACCATCCCCATGGAACCGTACGTGCATCTAATCTGGATGAGTTCACAGTAGCCCTCAATTTTTGAGTAATATGGCTATTTTCTTCTTCATAGGACTGAGTTTGCCCTAAAAGAAATCATGTCATCAGGAGGAGCTGAAGATGACATTCCTCAAGCAGAGAGGAAAACAGTGACAGACTTTTGCTACTTATTGGATAAATCTAAACAGCTATTCAATGGCTTAAGGTTAGTGCTTTTTTGACAGTATTCCTTCAGAAAGGCATTGGAACATTAGTATGTGGGTGATGCTGAGGTCAGTTGTACATGAATGTTTTGAACTCAAACCCAGTAAGTTTGTTTAGGAGAGAACAATGCACACCTATGGATGGGTAGTTCTGCACCGCCTGTGTCAGTGTGTCCAGGAGTAGCTCACTATTTCTTCTGAGACAGTAGGGAAGGAGGGGAATAAGAGTAAGGGGAGTTGAAGGAAAACAGCTCACGTTTGGACACTGATAGAGGCATCCTGTTGTGTCAGTATATGCCAAGTTAAAGGATTCAAGAGCTGGTTTATTTCTAAGCTTTGCTGTAGAGTCCCTTAAGCAACATGGGTTTTAGCTCATCTTGTTGGCAGTTCAGCCTCTTACTGGTCTCTGAGTAATACTGTATGTTTGGGCCCATATAGCTTGCTGTTATTCAAACACAGATGGTTAGCAAAGATGTTTTTAATTCCTTCTCCCTCCACCCCCTGCTATTGATAATCCTTTCATGTGCTTTAAAAATTGATTACCAAATCCAGAACAAACAGTTTGTCCTCCAGAATCTGAATGGCAAATGGGCAGCCATTCTGCCTTTCCCTTTGGGCAGGGAGGGAGTTAGTGCTTGTATCCAATATCCAGATGAGAGATGTAGTTTCCATGTGTATCCACAGTACTTTGCCAAAAAGAAACCACCTTACTCAGCTCAAGGAAAAGAAAATGAAAAAAACCCACCCTTGGGGGAAATTTAGGCAATAAAAATAGAGAGATGGGCTGGTTCTGCTGTGTGAGAAGTAAGAACACACCAGAACAGGAGCCTGCCACTGGCCTTACTGTAACTTGACATAATTAATGCAGCTGCCTCTTGCATGGAACACAACCATGTATAAGGCCTGTGATTCCTATGGGTATAATGACTGGATAAAGCAGTGTTACAATGTTCAGGTGCCTCTTGTGTTGGTGCTTGTTCTCCTCTGGGGAGTTCACCTGGAAATGACTTGTGAAGGATTCGAATTCTTAGTCCAGTTGCTTGCTTCTCCCTCCAGCATAATAAATGCATTTGATGCATCCCTGCCGCCTTCTCTCGTGAAGATCATGATGGCCTTTGTTGCTGTGCTTTATGCCATTCACTTGTCCCTACCATGTTTTGTGGAAAAGCAGTGATGGGGGAGGGAGAGGAGAGCAGTGATTTCCTCCCTGAAACCTCCTCTGGGCACTTCAGCTACAGGGAACTGAGCCTATAGCTGTGTTGGCAGCTGCTTAGCTGTTGCTGCTGCCAAAAATGCAAGGGCTCAGCCTGCCACGTCTTTGTTTCAGTAGCATTTCCTTCCTCTCTTCCCAATACAGATGCCAAATACAGCATTTGAGGAAAACATATGATGATCTGCCAAGGTTGCTGCTCCAAAGTATACTTCGTGCTCCCACTGCCAGTGATACCATCCTTTTGTGGCCATTCCTGCTAGAATAATGTAGAGGGGCTGAGCTCCCTTTTTGAACACCCTGAGCTCTAAGTTAGAAACAACAGTTAATGAAGTATGTCCCCATTGCTCTCTTCTTTCCCCACTCCTGCTTGTTTCTGTCTTGGAAGAAGGCTGAGAAGAGGGAGCTTGTTAGGAAGCAGTTTTTCATGGTGTACTGTCATCAGTTATGATGTTCTTTTTAATGTTAAAATATACTTAAATGTGTTCTGTATCTCAGAGAAGCTTGAGACTTTAAGAAATCAAAAGACTTTCCACATATATCCTCCTTTCCCAGGTTGTAAGGTCTCGTTGCTCATTGTGTGGGCTGCAGGAATCAGAGCTGTTGCCCTTTCATGGAAAGAGGTGATGCTGTTTAATCCTTTATTTCGTAGACTTCAAGTAAGATGCAAGTTGCACCTCTCAGTTTTGTTCCGTGCTGCTGATTCAGAAATGACAGGACCCTGTTAGCTTCAGGTAACGCTGCAGGGTGTAGCCAAACAATGCTGGGTAGGGACTGGCTTCTCACACTCACTGCATCCCTGAGTGCTGCTGGTGTGCTCCTGTCTCTGTGGGTTACTGGGGGTGATGGGGAGACTGTGCCACAACACCATTTTCCCACTGCTGCTTAGGTGCTGGGAACAGGAGCCTGTAATTACTACAAGCCTATGAACATAAAAGGAAATTATCTTTTTTATCACCTGTCAAAGCTGTGAATGTATTTAAAGCTCTGAATTTTAGAGTTATTGTAACCTTCCTCTTTGAAGTGTACTGCAGAGTCTCTAGGTCTGTCTCCAGAGCTGTATGTCTCTGGAAGTCGTCCCTGTGTGACAACTCCCATGTGGTGCTGGCCAGACAAACCTCAGCACCTTTAATTGGTTCTCAGCCACTATTATCTGCTTTCTACAGCAGCATGGCTGAGCTGAACTACTGACAGAAAGTGCACAGTGCTGGTCTTGTCCTTGCTGAGACTCTGCAGCAAGAGTTAGATAAAATTCCTGGCTGTCCATGGAATTCATCCACCAGCCACCCTAGCGTGGCAAGGGAACCAGTCTCCTGTGCCCAGTGAGAAGCCCATCCTCTCACAACATCTGAATTTGTGTCTTCATGCCCCTCTGGAACATTTTAAAAGCCAAGAAATTGGAAACAGTTTCCACTTGTTGGATGCTATTGTAATGGAGTGTGGGACTGTCTTCCTTGTCTGAATAGAGCTGTCCTAAATCAAAGCCTCTCCGCTCCCTCCTCTGCGTCTGGATTCCTTCTTGCTGGCACTTGCCCCTCCTGTGGAGCTGCCTGTGATCAGTAACAGTAGAGTGAGTACCCCTACCACTGCCCACCCTGCACCCAGCACCTCAGCCAGGCACACCCCGAGGGAGATGAGGCTGTTGCTGCTCTAGTGTCCTTCCATAGACCTGGAAGCAGCAAAACATCGTGCTGTAACATAGTTCTGCCCTCAGTTTGGGTGTGTAACTGCTTCTGGATCACATATTCCCCGTCTCCTTCAGTGGGAGGGGCTGTATTAATAACCCACTCTGCAATCAACCTAGTCATTACTAAAGTATTCGTTTGGGCTGTTTCTCACCAAACAGCACCAATCCTCTGGTCCCATTAATTACACTGCCCTAAACATCCTCTCTTGCTCATGCATCCATTTTCCTCCAGCAAAATCCCTTGATGCTTGGGAGCAGCATGGCATGATGTTCAGAACACAAAGCAGGGTGGCAGCCATGGCAGCTGCCTGCCTGCAAAAATCTGTGGTGAAACCACTGCAATGGATTGTCATAAATGAAGTTTTATTACAGCCATGTCAGAATACTATCAAAAGAACAAGTGCTACTGTCTGTTTCCATGGAGATCTTCCCCGTTCCCCGGGGAGCCGAGGAGTCGCATGGTATTGTGCAGCTACGCCAGCTGCAATTAGGCGAGCATGCTGCTGGGGAGACGTGTGTGGACACCCAGCAGCGACTGTGGGCAGCGGCGGCCAGGCACGTGCACCCTGTGCTAGCAGAGGCTTTGTAAGACACCACTGATGTTCACATACTCAGACCGAAGGCAGCGCCTGAGCTGCACAAGGTTTTACAGCGATGGAGGGAGGTGCAGAATGGAGGGGCTGACACTGTGTGCCGGAGCTGACAGCTCAGGTGCACAGTGTGTATTGGCTTACTGAGGAGGGATAGATGCATAAGCATGATCAGCACATAGTTACCTGCTCATTTCTTAATTTGAGTGCGTATCTGCTTCTCAGTGGTCAAGAGGAGGAGGTTATATATTGCTTCCTTGCTCAAACGTCCTCAGCAACTTGGCCCAGAAAGCCAAAGGTACTGCTGGTAGGGTTCTTTGAGTCAGCTTGTTAACTGGGTCAGTCTTTAAGTTACTGCCAGGGAACTCTGATTTTTAGTTTTGTTTTTAATGATCAATTTTAGTGTTGGTTTGTATTTGTATTCTTTCTCTTTTTTTTTTTTTAACATTGAATCTTGTGTTTGTGCTAATAAAATTGAACTACCTCTTGCTCTATCAAAGCCTGCAATATATCCCAGGCATCTATTTGGCCAGTTTAACTTCTTTTATGTAGCTAAAATGTTTACATCTATTACAACAGTAGAAAGTGGTGAAGTGGTTGCAGTAGGTGCTTTAAATTTGCATGTGTTTGGATCGAGCTGTATTTGGATGAAGATATTGGTGCCCTGAAGCACGTATTTATATTCCTGTTTGCCTCTGCTACATAAAATACATTCCAAGGTGTTGAGCAGCCAACTGCAACTTCGAGGGGATGATTTTTGTGTGTTTTGGGGTTTTTTGGTAAAATCCTGCCCAGACTCCTCAGTGTCTTAATAGAATAGCAGCAGCAAGTACTGGAATGGTTTTCCAAGCTGGTAAGAGTCGTAGCTGATAACGGCATCATTTTAGATGTGGTAACTAAGCTAGGTCCCTTCAAGCTGTGTGGGAAGTACAGTTAGCTGATGAGCTAAAGGAATAGTAATTTCCTTTTCTACCTAGGGTGCTGTTAAAGCAATTACAGACAGGAGCCAGAATGCTGCTCAGGAAGTTGTAGTGCAGTGTGCTCGTCTTGCTCCTCTGAGGACACGGCATGGCTGCCAAAAGGCTGGGGTTCCCCTTGGTGGGGACACACTGCTTTGTGATGCATCCCCTGTGTGTGCAGTTGTGGGGGGAGGTGGAGGGAAATACATTGTGGAGATCGAGCGGAGGTGTGGAAGCCAAACTGGGCTGGACTGACTCCCCTGGTAGCACTGGAAACCGCTGTGAAACACGAGGGAGGCCTCAGGATCTGATCTATCACTACCTGTGTCAGGGTGACGACTGTTGTGGTGGTGGTGGGACCCGACCCGGTGACACTGTTAGCCATGAGCACCCACGATTGCTTGATGTGGTGAGCTGATTTATGTATGATGTTACATGGTCTGTTTCTGAAACACACTGAAACAGCCTCATCCATTTTAAAAAGATTATTTTCTTAATGAATAGCAAGAAATATTATCAGTCTAAATGAACTAATTTCCATCAGATTATTCTGTTTGCTCTTGGGTAGTTTGGGTTTCTTTACTGTGATATTTTAAGAGTCGAATTTTGCTGTCTGTGCATAAAACTATAAAATTTACTTCTCTTTTAGGAGGATGGTAAGGTGTTTTCAATCACGTGTTGAAAAATGCATGTAGGAACATGGTAATTTCCTTTTTGGAGTGGTTATTTGTAGGCCTGTTCTTGTGGTGCTGTTGAGAACCTGTTGAAGTTGAGGACCCTTGATACAGGCATGTGTACAGGGGCTAGAGCATGGGTTGCTTTTTGCCCTTTAGACTCTATTTGTCCCCAAATACCAATGGTTTTGCAGTATCCCATCACTTGACCCATATTAACTCACTGCAGGAGAGCGCTGCTTCCATCTGCTGCTATTCTGCATGTTGGAGTAGCCACTGAGAATCCCAGGCACATCCATCGCATCTTCATAATAAATACCATATGAATACACCCTAAATATACCATGCTTCCTAACTAATTTAAAGACAAATGTCTACCTGTATTAACTGTTGGGGCTGTTGGACAGGATGCACCTTGTTGGATCCTTTGGGGAGGGAGAGTCAGCCTTGTGTAAGGGCTCGGCTCTGCAGGGGGACTGTCTGTCTGACGTGAAGCTGCTCAAGTGCTTTTGGTAGGACATCAACAACTGTGGGTGTTGACTGGCAATAGACACTAGAATCACTGAAGTAGTCCTGCTGTTCTCTGAATAAGTGATTGAATTACAGTTCTTGAATTTGAAGGAGTTACTGCCTTGCTAGGAAAAGTTTTACCTCAAAACCTTACGGTGAAGCTGCACACCTTCAGCTTCATGTTAGAGCATCATCCTTTTTGTGTGCAACCTGCAGAGCTCAGGCAGCTGGAGAATTTGGCTCTCTCTTTTCCCATTATCCCCCAACAGTGATTAAGCACAGGCAATCACTCAGAAGATTTGCAAAATGCAGGGGGACCTTTATTAATACTGATAACTTCAATCCTGTTGCATTTGAAGTGACTAGAGAATTGGTCTGAAATAGGAAGTGATAATTAGGACACAGCACTGGAGAATTTCTTCTTCCCCCAATACATGCTTCTTTCTCATATACATATGCAGTCTTTTCTTGTATAGATGTTAAATGGATATGCTTGTGGCATGTTTTTAGAGATACCATGGTCAGAAAATGATGTATATACTTCCTAAAAACTGAAGAGGATTCCCTTGCAGGTTCCAGGTGCAACAGGTTTTGAGGAACTATGGGAATCGTGGGTCTTGTATCAGAGTGTTAAAGCATTGCAAGTCCATGGACACAAAGACGCTGCTGTCACGCCCGGCTGACTGGAATCTGCTCTGTAACTCTGTGCTTGTCACTTGTCTGTTGCAGGGATTTACCTCAGTATGGGCAAAAGCAGTGGCAATCCTATTTTGGGCGGACATTTGATGTTTACACCAAGCTCTGGAAGTTCCAACAGCAGCATCGGTAAGGGGGTGTTGTAGGCAGACGCGTGCTGTGGAGTTCAGTGCAGCTTTAATCCCTGGGGTGCCGTGGGGCCCCAGTTAAGAGTGAGATTTCACTGTGTTACTCGAGCATGAAGGGAGGGACTGCTCACTCCCTGCAGTGCTGGCAGCCTGGGGAATTACATGGAGAGTTTTCAGTGTGACTTCTCTAACAGAACGTTTTGCTCAACTTGAGTGCACACTGCTTTAATCTATTACCGAGGAGAAGCTGGGATGATGGCTTCTGCAGTGCAGAGCCCATCTGGAAGGGTGTGAAGCGTTTTGCTGCAGCGTGGGCTCTGAGCTTTCACACCTTCCCCTTGGCTGCATAGCCTGAGCGTTCTCCTGGGAAGTTGTGACTCTGTTGTGTGTGTTTTGTGCTACATACTTATGTCTGGCTGCCGCCAGTTCACGCAGGATAAATGGCCCCTGTTCCCCTGTGTGTCTGCAGTAATGAAAGCTGGATTTGCCCCTACATTGGCTCCTTGTCTTGTCTGGTGAGATGTTCTGAGAAATTCTGGAATGCCTTTTAATCTTTCTTTTCTCTCTTGTGGAATAGACAAGTGTTGGACAATCGGTACGGGTTGAAGCGATGGCAAATTGGGGAAATTGCTTCCAAGATTGGGCAGCTCTATTACCATTATTAGTAAGTAAGCACAGAAGAGGATTCAGTGGGGGAATGCAGCTCCGTGCCAAACAGGAGAAATGAATGTACCAGTCAGGAGAAATTAATGCACTGGTTGAGTCATGATGCCTGTTTCTGAATGAGAAGGCCCGTGGGGTTGCTGCAGGGAAAGGCACCCGTGAGCCCAATACCATATTGCTGGTCACACTGACACCACCTAAGGACTCGTCTCCTGCCTCCAAAGTCTCTCTAACTCTTCCATGAGTGCTGCATTTGACTCTTGTGCAAAAGTGTGATGTACAGGTTTGGGAGCTTCATGTTCCTGTACACTTTACAGTTACCCTGTCACCTGTACACATGGGTATGAGAGGGGCAGATTTGATTGTTACCTGAAATGGAATCCCAGCTCTGAAATCTGTCTTCCCAGCAGGCACAAGGAATGAGAGTCTGGCTTTCATTCCATGTTACTGGAGGAGGGAGTTTTGCCATTGATGCACAAGATGGTTGAGGGGGCAGGAAGGGAGGGTTTGGCATGGGTTTCCATCTGAAGCAGTGAGCTAATCTGGTTCTTCCTCTGCAGCTTGCGCACTTCAGAAACCAGCTATCTCAATGAAGCTTTCTCCTTCTATTCAGCAATTAGGCAGAGGTCATACTACTCCCAAGTCAACAAAGAGGACAGGTATGTCTGAATGAATGCCCTTATTTCTTCAAGACCAGAAGGGTGTATGAAAGCAGCAAATAACTCTAAATGGCAGGAGCATGCCTGGGATAAAACCAGTGTTGTTGGATGAAGTTTCTCTTTAATCCTTCTGCCATGATTAAAAACCTCAGTATTAGTAAGAGCTTTGCTGCATGACTGGAGGCAAATTCTACCTTCTGGTCTTGGCTAATAAGCCCCAAAGTTCTGTCATTTTGAGTCCTGAGCAGTATCAGTGCTGGGATCTAGCATGCTGTGGCTGGAAGATAGGTCACTTGGGCTGAAGCAGAGGAACCTGTTTGATTCTAATCAGGCTTTTCAGGGGAACAGCAGTTAGTACTGTGGTACCACAGCCCTCTGCAACTGACTGGGGCAAGGTCCAAGAGCTTCAGGAGGCATAATGATGTCTTCATCTTCTTCCTTAAGACACTGTACTGAAAGCAGGGCTGTGTTGTGGCAGTGCAGAAAATGGACAGCCTGCCAAGAACAGTCATAAATAAGAATGGGTACAGAACTCAGTTCTAGATCCTGATGTTGCATTCTAGCCAGTAAACCTGGGTTCCTTCATTAAAGATGATCTTAAGTCATCAAGATAAAAGCAGAAGGTTAGGAAGGGAATCTCCTGCAAAGGATCCAAGGATCTCTGGACTTAAACTGTTTGTACATCCCTAGTCCTGCTGATGTCTGAATGCACCCATGTGCCACAGAAGGTGGGAAATTGCCCTGCCCTGTTCTCATACCTGTTGATCCTATTCTCTTCTCTCTTAAAAATCTCTCCATTTCAGTCTGAGTGCTGAGCTGGTTCAGGCAAGGTAGGATTGACCAAGCAAGATGCTGTTAGAAGACTTTAGGAGAGGATGAGTAATTCTGGGCTGTGCTGACTTGCAGATCTCCACGTTGTCCCAGGTGGGTGGGCTCTGGGCCAGCTGTGATTATCATGTGGGGCAGAGGAGGTGGCTATTGCCCAGGACCCAGCCAGCTATTACATCTGACTCCTGTGCCTGTTCTCCTTGTAAGGAGACTGGCAAAGGGGGAGGCTCTGGCTTTCTTGATGTATATTTTACACCCCTGTACTCAAGTTTAAACCTCAGAGCAGCCAGGAAGCTATTGATCTCCACACCAATCCAGTTAGAATTCTTGATCTGCAGAGTGTTCAGCCTCACTCTAGCCTTAAACTCCTCCTCTCCTGTACTGCTGTGCCTACCTGTGTGCTGTTTTAATCTCGAATTTGGCTCTGGTGTTTTTCTTGTTGTGTTTAGGCCTGAATTAGTGGTTAAGAAGCTGCGTTACTATGCAAGGTTTATAGTGGTTTGTCTCTTGCTCAACAAAATGGATGTTGTAAAGGACCTTGTAAAGGTATGTCACAATGAGGATAAAGGTGCTAAGGGGTGGGAGGTTGACGGTTGTTCAGGGTTGTTCTCTTGATTAAGGAATCCATAATAGAGCCTGTTTCAGTTGGAGTATCACTCATCTGATCTATGAAGTTAACTGCTGCTGCAGCATAGCTTTTCATTTGTTTCCCTCATTTAACTGATTGTGCTGCTGGATGCCACAGAAGGAAGGGATAACACAGCTGGAACTAGGGAAAGTTCAGTACAGTGTGAACGTTTAGCTAGAGAAAAACTTTACCATTTATATACCTAGTTTGGAATAAACTGTGAGATGCATGTTATCCACTTGAAAGTGTGGGGATCATCTGATAACTCTGAGCATGTCTTCATTCCTGTAGTGGATTTAAGACATTGGTGGAATCTCCCCCAGCATGTAAGTCTTCATGACACGCTGTTGCTTGGAAAGTCAGTGTCTCCTAACTTGATGTTGAGCTTATTTCTCTTCCCTTCCAAACTGCTATCGCTCTGTCCCATGTCTAGAACACATGCTGAATGGATTTTGCACCTTCCAGAGACCCATCTAAATTAAACCTTGCTAAATGGTGTAGATATTACTGTGAAATTGGAGAGGGTGGCTGTGCATATGCCACTGCTGTGGGAGTAAAGCACTGAATGTCTATAAACACAAGGCTTTAGGTACAACAAATGAAGCACAGGCCAATGCTGATGGTTGCTTTCCTAGTATAGCTGACACCCAACGTAGTGAGTATCTTGTGTGAATTAGGCATTCAGCAATGACACTTTGAGCTCAGCTGATTTGGAAGCATTGTCTGAACAGCGAGTACAGATACGCCGATAGCTGCAGCCTGGGTAGGAGACAACAAAGGAACAGCATGCTGCTCCTGACAGCATATGCTTCCCAAGCCCCTCTGACAACCTTGCTGCAAGCAGCTTCTGGTATTGACAGTTTTGTGTAGGTTGCATTACTGTCTCTGTGTCTAAGCTGACTTGAACTGCTAGCTTAGCTTAGTAGCAGCTAAAAAAGCCGCACCATTCACTGCCTCGATGTATTTAAAGTTACTTGTAAGCTGAATTTGAGTCCTTGGTATCCCTAGCTTATGGGAATAACCAGTGACATCGTGGTACATGAGTGGGATAGTTACACTTAACTTCAGCTATTCTGTGTGTTTGGACCTGCTTTAGAGACACTCTGCCTTGCCAGCACTGAGGGTAGCGCTGGCATCCTGTCTCCTGAAGGAGCGCGTTTTGGCTGGCATGTTAGTCATCAGTGCTCTGCATATGTTCTCAAGTAATTATTGTATTTCCTTTCTGAATTCTTAAAGGCCAGCACAGCTAACCAAATTGTAAAGTTGCTGCCTGCCTGCTGAGCGCTTGGTTTGAGAAGTGACTGTGTCTGTCTGAACTTTTCACATCAGGAGCTGTCAGATGAGATTGAGGACTACACCCACCGCTTTAACACCGAGGATCAGGTGGAGTGGAACCTGGTTCTTCAGGAAGTGGCAGCGTTTATCGAGGTGAGATTACCAGTCCCTTCTGGTTGCTAGTTTAAAATGTTCTGACTTGTTTATGCAGTACATGCATACAGATATGCAAGTACTTCATGGCAAATTGTCTTTAAAAATCTGCCTCAGTTATGAAACATTCACTGTGAGTGACAAGACCTTTGGACTTCTCTCTGACTGCAAACCTGTATGTTGTCTGGAATTGCTGATTTATTCTGGTTGCTTTTTTTAGGCAGACCCTGTCATGGTTTTAAATGATGACAACACCATTGTAATCACCTCTAACAGGCTTTCTGAAACAGGAGCCCCGTTGCTAGAGCAGGGGATGATAGTTGGACAGCTTGCTCTTGCAGATGCACTGATTATCGGGAACTGCAACAACCAGGTAAAAGAAATTCCAGGAACGTGGATTTATATCTTTGGAGTTCAAAGTCTTTTTCCATGTGACATCCCTTCTGATCCTGCAACAAGAGATTCCAATAGAGGCGAGCAGTAAAGTATTTGATTGTGATGTTTGTTAGTGGCAGCAAGCAGAAGAGGTTCTAAGGAGCAGCAGCTAAAAATGAAATGGTAGCTATTAGACCTGTGGTACTGATCTCTTATCACTTATAATTCATCATGTCAGATAAGTAGACAGAATTGATTTTCATATACTGGATTGTTTTTAACAACATCCAAGCATGAGAGGCCCCTGGGACGTGTCTAGAGAACACTTGACTTAGGCTTTCACATGACATACACCAGCTCATTGCAACTTGAGTTGGACAGGAAGGAGTTTTTAAAAGATAGTCGAGATCGTGGTTTTTAGATGATGATGATAATGAGATCAGACAGAAATCATGACCTCTCTAAGCTCTTTTTTCAGGTAAGAAAGGGAGTTGTATCTAAACTGCAGTTTGTGTATCTTTTTCAGATTTTGTCTCTCAGTACATAGTGGTTTCAGCACTTGATCTGTCACCGCCCGAGAAACTCTGTAGTGTGCGAATCAGGGTTCTGCATTACAGGAACTGGCCTGCTAGATCTGTAATAAAGAGACTCTGTCCTCTGTGAGCTCTTCTGAAAGTCATTCATAGGTCCTTGGAGATTCCAAGATGACACTGACAGATCTCAGGGAGACAGAAAATGGTCTGTCTTGTGTGCAGTTGAATTTCTTCCTGGGGTGATCCCAAAGAAATACCTGTTTAATCAGTATCTGGCAGAATGAACTGTTGACTCTCTTGCAGGTGAAGTTCAGTGAGTTAACAATCGATATGTTCCGGATGCTGCAAGCACTCGAACGGGAACCGATGAACTTGGCCTCACAGATGAACAAGCCTGGAATGCAGGTAAGTTCCATTGCAGTCACAAACTGGACAACAGGTCCTAACGGGGGGGATGGTTTGCTTTAAATGCACCCTTTCAGCGTGGCCACTGTGCAGAGCAGGTCAGTAAAGCTGGTGTAACTCTTACTGGAAGTTAGTGAAGAGCAGCTCAAGCCAAGTTTGATCCAGGTATATTTTTTCCCTTTTTTTTTTTTTTCCTTTAGGAAACTTTCAGTAGTGCAAAACCAGCAGAAACGAGCCCTTGGGCATCGTTTCACAAGCAGTTTCCCTTGGTCTAGCTGAGGTTCTTGTCATCTGTGCCGTGCCTCTCCGTATCCATACATACCCAGCCCTTCCTTTGCTTTCACTCCAGCAGACATGCAGCCTGATAAGTCCATCAGCTCGTTAAGGCATCTGGAAGCAAAATAACCCCTTCAGACAAAGCATACAGATTATTTTATCTGGAGGCAAAAGGAAATGTGTAGTTTTAGTTTGTTTAGTTGAGGTGAGGAGTGATGTTTTACCTTTCTCCTTGGGTGATGCTTTAGGGATGAAGGAAGATTTAGGTAACAAATCTAAATGAGGGGTAATAGAAAGTTCTGCTTCTAATAAAATAAATGTAGAGGGTGATGAAACTGCCTTGGTAACACACGGTTGTTGGGGGCTTTGTGTTTTGTTTGTCTGTTTTAACAGGAGTCCACAGAGAAACCAGCCAGGCGGGAAAACCCCCATAAATACCTACTTTATAAACCAACTTTTAGCCAGCTATATACATTTTTAGCAGCATCATTTAAGGTTTGTGAATTTATTTGTAATAGAAAAATATCCAGAATGTCATGGGATACTGAACACAATGTGGTCAAGAGTCTTTTATACTTCAGATAGTGAAGCCTTCTTTGCCTTCCTAAAAACATTCAATATGCTCGTCAGAGGATGGGCAATTTCTGTAATAAAGGCAAATCTGTTGACTGCTGTTGAGGGAATGAAAAAATTCCTTCTAGAGAGAAAGCCAGCTTGCTGTTAACACAGCAGCTGTGCATTGCTAAGATACAGCCATCCTCAAGCGAAGCTGGGACAACTCCTGTGTGAGTGGGCTTTGTGCTGGCTGTCCTGTAGCAGTACCATGGAAAGCCTCAAGTCATGCCATGTGATGTCACAGTCACATATGATTTAATCTTACCCAGACATTTTCTTTGTGTTTGTGTAGGTACACAGGAATGTTTGTACAAACATTTCTGTAGACAGACACATAGATGGAAATGTTTTCTATATTAAGTTTAGCTGTTTCCTATGTATATTAGGAAATATTTCTTGAGGTAAGAGATCTGGAAAGCAGAAAAATCTTAAGAGTGTTTTTCATGTTGTGCCCCACACAATCCAAATTCAGGGAAGTATGTCAAGAAACAGTTGCTCTTAAGCACTGTGTACCTGGTAGTTCTCCAGTTCTGTATCCCATTTGAACTGTATCTCTGTCCTGCACGTGCTATGTTGTTATCTGCCTGTCTTCCTTTGTTGCTCACCACTCTCTTCCATGTAAGTAATCTCTACATTCGTAGACCCTTTAATAGAGTTGCAGTGCTTATTTTGATTACATAAAGCTCATTCTGCTTTGGGATGGCTGTACAAGGCAGCAACTTAGGGTTTAGTAGTAAAACCAGAATATGAATCCTATAATGAAACAAGTTTTGGTTTGTTTCAAAGAACAATGGTAAAGAAACAGCTGGCAAGGTGAAGGAAATGGATCCTTACTGCTTGGAATCTGGGGTGCCTGCATGCCAAACCCTTTACAGAAATGAACAGCATCTGTTCCCTTGCACAGCCAGCCCATTAGGAAGGTGGAAAATAGATTTCTTTTACAGGACTATACAGAAACCTGGATGTGTTGTGCTTGTTGTCCAGCTTAGAAGGGGCAAGGGAAGAGGCAGCTGTTGCAAACTCTGGGGCATTTGGAAACAAAGAACTTTCTTTAGGATCCTGGATTGTTTGGGAGTTGGGGTCTGTGTGGATCTTAGGAGCTTTTGGTTTCCATGTCTTGGAAAGCCTCAGATCTGGCTAGGTAGTAGTCCCTGTAGAAGCAGATGCTTTCTTAGTGCTACTTGAACCTCTAATATCAGCCTAGAGGTCTGTGGGGGAAAAAAAGTATGAGCATACCTTTGTTTAGATTTTAGTCTGTGTGATCACTTGCTTGGGGGGGGGTGTGGTGGGGAGGGGTACGTGCACTTGGGAAGAGTCAAGCGAAGGGAAGGCAGAGGCAAGGGGGACACAATCTTAAATGACAGTGTATTAAGAAGGTGATGGTTGAATTTTAAATAATTGTATACATTTATTCCCTTTCTTCTCTTCATCTGAATTGCAGGAGCTGCCAGCAAACAGCGTACTGCTGATTTACTTGTCTGCCACGGGCGTGTTTCCATCAGGTCGTTCGGATAGTGAAGGTACAATAAAGGAATGCTCCCTGTCATGAACAGGGCTTGAATTCTCTTTATGTTCCAGGACAAGTGACCAAGAAAGATGTCACAAAGCTCCTTTTAAAAGACAAGTCAATTTTATTCTCCTGCCTACTTAGTAAGACAGCCTCTTTTCCCCCCAAACAGCAGCTAATTCCCTGTGGCTTAATTAGTGTGTATTAACCGGAGACCTTTTCAAAGGACGTACCTAGATTTGATGCATCTGAAGTATTAAAAGCTTCACCAATTTTGAAGACCACGTGGCTCAGTTGATGCATCAGTGCAAAGTTAATAAGGTGGCTCAATGGCACTTTGTGATCCTTTCCCATCTCCAGGAGATGGGTGGTAAAAGGGCTGAAGCGTCCGCAGGGACTCTTCTATTTGCACGCTTGTTAACCTGACAATTCAAGCCCTTCTCATGATTATTGACAATTCCCCTCACCTCATCCTCCTGTTCTTTGCAACCTAGCAGAATATTTGGATGCAGCTGCAATCTAAAAGCTGAAAACTGTCTGGCTGAAGTAAATACAGTCGAAAGATCTATTTATATAATTTAAGGAGAAAAAAAATTCTTAACATCCTAAATATTGTACACACCTCATCTGTTTGAGATTGCATTCCTTTATAAGATGCATGCCTTGTCCATCCCAATGCATGATTTATAGAGCTCTTAAAATGTTAAAAGAAAAAAAATCCCTGTCAGCTGTGGGTCATGGCAGTGATTTTTTTGTTTTCCAAATGCTTTTAACATTTTAACTTTTGCTGCAACTTGGTGGTAGGTTCTACCTGGACAGTGTTCTCTGACGCCTGTGCCGTGTCCACTTCACTGCATGTATTGTTTCAGCTTAATCCCTTGCAGTAGAGGCATCCAGGCTCTGTCATCTGCAGAGCTGCACAGTCAGACCTCTGTTTTCATGAACTGAATCCCATCACAGCTGCGTGCTTTTAATAAGGTGGTGTGGTTTGCACAGCCCCTCAAGTTCTGCCTTATTAAAAGGGAGAGCAGCCTGTAAGCCTTGTGTCCGACAGATCACGCGAGACGTTTGTACCAGTGCTAAATTACTTACGTTCTGTTCCTCATCTTATATTCCCAAAGCTTCCCTTAAAATGGAAAGGTGTCCTAGGTATCTGAGCCTGAAAAAACCTGCATTTGGTGGCCAGCTATGAGCCAACCAACTCTGCAAGTGTGTAACAGAATGAGGAAATCTTAATACCATGTTTCCCTAATGTTAGTGACATGTCATACTCATCTCAGTGGCAGGAAGATTTCCTAGTATCTCTAGCACATTTCTGTCTGTAGGATTTGATATTTTTCCAGCCTTTACTCTCATCTCTGCTCTCCATCAGACAGTTGGGCAGGGAGTACAGCTGTGCAAACGTAGCAGAGTGTTTTCTAGCTGATGTTCAGAACGTGTTCAGGCTGTGGGCAGGTAACAGTGGGGAATTCTCTATTTGAAATCTTAAATCTTTGCCACAGATTTCAAATCTTAGTAAAATCTTTTTGTCCTTTCTAGGAGCGTTAAAAGCACATTCATTCCATGAGCTCTCTCTTTGCAGTGTTACAACTGCAGATGATAGCATTATAAATATGTTGAGAGGCTACAGAGTTTTTGATGGATTTAGCCTTAGTTTTTTATCAAGTTCTGAGTCTAGAAAACGCCACCTCAATTAGTAATTTTGCAAAGGTGTTGATTTTCCTATGTGAAACATGTAATGGGCTTTAATCTTTTTGCTGTGTAGTGTAACAAGAGCCAATATTTGGATCTCTTGTATTATGTTTGTGGATACACAGATGATAAATACATCAGAAGTTAGGAAGATCTAGTTAGGAAGATGCAGTGTTTGCTTCTATTTGACAGACACTGCAACTACTAAAACTGTGTAAAATTCAACATGTAGTTAGTAAAGTCTCCACATTCCTCCATCTCATCCTTACAACTGCAGTGGTTCAGATTCACTTGGTTTTGTGGGGTTTGTGGTTGCTTCCTCCCTGTCATGTACTCATTACACCCATAACAGAGGTGAGCTGCCTCTGCTAACTGTCTCTCTCTCCTTGCCATGTGTAGGTCCCTATGATTTTGGTGGTGTCCTGACAAATAGCAACCGGGACATTATAAACGGGGACGCTATCCACAAGCGAAACCAGTCCTACAAGGAGATGCACTGGTAAGTTCCTGAGGGTGGCAAGCTCAGGAGGGTTTATCTTGACTAGAGAAAAGCACATCAAGGCCTCTTGACTTCAAACTCTTCAACGCAGGATGTCGTCACGTAGATTGGCTTGAAGTTGAGCAATGAGAAATGAATGTGCAAATTTAAATGGTGGTTTAGACACTCAGTATTACTGGGACTTAACCCTCACTTTTTATGACTGGAAAAATTCAAATTAATGGCAGAGGACTTCTTGAGCAGACAGACATCTGCTGTTGGGAAAGAACTAAGTAGTCCAACAGCCTGTGTTACAGAGAATACCAAATGAGCTTTGCAGTTATTCTCTGAGGATGAATCTGGGGCTTGGTTTTATCCAGGCATGAGCAGCTGTGTGTCTCAGAAGCCTGGGCAGTGGTCTCAGCTTTGAGCAGTTCTAGCGCGCTGTGAAGCGTCCCTTTCTCTTTGCAGTCTTCACCCTGGAGATCTCTACCCTTTCACAAGAAAACCCCTCTTTATCATTGTGGACTCTTCAAACAGTGTGGCATACAAGGTAAGGCTCTCGAAGGCAGCCACTCGTGTGGTAGGATGCAGTGTCAACCCCTAGCTAGCTTACACTTTTAACAGGCTATTTTTTTTAAACAGTTTGTATTCAGTCTTTCTTTTCTTTTGAGGTTGTGCATGCTAGTCAGGATCTGATCCTATGAATAGGAACAAGAAGGAGAAGCACATGAACAGCCGCTCATTGGAAAGTAATAAATCCTCCTGGAGGGAAAAAAGGTTCAAGATTTCCAAGGTCTCTGGTGGGAGGTTTATTTTTGTTATATACCAAAGACGAATCTTGGTGTGTGTGCATGGGGGAGGGAGATAACTAATCTGCTTTCTTTTTTTCCAGTCATCCAACACTCAGTTGCTTTTAAGCAACAGAAAGGAGTCAAAGCATTGAGCCTGATCTTAGAAAACACAGGGTGTCTGTGTCTGAAAAGTATCTGAGCCAAGGAAATAACAAGACCCAAATTAGCACCCAGTGTTACTGTAGAGTGGCACATGCTTGGACAATGAGCCTCCTTCCAGGGTGCTCTGGACTTGCAGGAGAATTACTCCATGCCAGATCACCAGGTCGGGTAATACAGAAGCAGGTGTTTTAGATCTCAGCTGCTTGCCTCTGGCTGGCATTCCAACACCGATTTCGTCCATGGATGGGACACTGAGAGTGTGCCCTGTCTGGGGAGAGTGCTGCTTCCTCATGTCTTCCTTTCCACAGCCCCTTTTGTGCAGTGAGAACAGCATCGCAGCGGCCTTTCGAGGAGGAACAGGGACGTCTAGTGGCTGGAGGAACGTGGTCCTTGGGTATCCACAGGCTGTGTTGGTTGTTCTAGAGGCTGTTGTTGGCCAAGGAGACCAGACCTACTAAATCAGGGATTGCTGATCCAAACCAGTCCTGCACTGAGCCAAGGGCCCTTTACCTGACAGTCTAAGTAACTGCCTGGCCTCTCCGCAGGGTTTGGGGTTTTTGTGTTGTAATGCATTTCAAAGGGCTCATCAAACACTATTGCCTTTAACTCCACCACACTAGATTTCAGTGCAATCTGCTTTTTATTAAATTCCTTTCCCCATTTAAAGGGAAGGAAACACAATTAGAATGATTTACTCTTCTCTCTGAGAAAATGAGGATTTGGTAGGGATTTATTTTCCTCTGCTCTTTCCTGACATTCATTCCAGTATAACAGCAGGGGTGCTTGGTTCTGTTTCAGGGGGGAAAGTGTGGTTGGTTTTTTTTTATTTTGGGGTATTTTTAACCCCCTTTCTCTCTAAGAGCTCTGTAAGAGAAATAAGGAATTCCTGGTGGTCCTTAATTCAGATAGAGCTCTGTGTTTACCAGGGTTCTGTGGACAGCTTAGAGCACAGGATCTTTTTGAGGTGATGGATCCCCACATGTAGATTTGTAGCTCTTGTTAGAGTAACTGCCAAGTGTTCATGGTAGAATTTGCTTTTTGTATTACATTTAAACTCAATAACTGCATTTTCTTTAGATTTTTGTGGGCACAAAATAAGCAGAAACTTTCACATCCATTTAGTTCCTTTTCCTTGTTCTGCAGTGAACTGACCATCAGTGGTGTAAAACATGCCAGTGCTCCATCTGTTAAGCACACAGAGCAGCTGGTGTGAGAGAAGCCCAACTCTGCCTCTCTGTGAGGAGTACCAAAGCGTCGGTGCTGGAAGTGTTTCAGGCCAGGATTGCTGAAGTGGCTGCTAGGAGCTCTGATCAGATCAGAATCCTGTGGGCACAACTGAGAGGTGTCTAAAAAGAGAATGAAGAGGGGCAAAAAAAGATCATGGACCCCTGTTTGAGCAATATGTCCAGTGTCTGAGAATGGCATTCACCTTCACGGTCTGTTGCTGTGAGCCTAGGCAGACAGATGTGTGGGGATGGGGTTAGGGGTTTTGGGTTGTTTTCAACTGAAGGGAGATGGCAGAGCTCTCAGTCTCAGGTTTTTCCAGCCCTTGTGAATTCCTGTCTGTCCTTGTCCTCCTGTGTGTGATGATGTCCTTGGTTCCTTGTCGCCAGGGTACAGTGATAGTGCTGTCCTGTGACTCCCCCGGGCTGTGGGCACGTCCTGAGATGCTTTGTGCACTCCAGCACTGGCACAAAGAGGTTCTGTGCAGTTGTGTGAAGAGCTGAAGTCAGGGACTTCCTTCCACACGGCTGCTCTGATCTCTTCTGATAGGACAGCAGCTATCCTGACATTTAAATGTCACTGCTAGCAGTTCTGGCAGGAAGAGCAAGTGCTCACACGTCTCTTTCTCCCTCTCTCTGGAGGGATGATGACTGAAAGTAAGTCCTGTGAGGAACTTCGTCAGATCAGCAGCTCTTGGACAGCTTCCTCCTCAATATATTTATATATTTAGCTGGCAGTGGAAAATAACTGCAAATTGAGCATATCTACCTAAAGCCATGATTTTTAACCCTTCCATTTCAATAGAGGTGGCTGTGTTCCTGCAGGTAACCACTGGATATGTGGACCAGATAAGATTTTAAAATGAATATCTTCTTGTAGCTCTGGTTGTCTAAGATGATGGTCAAATGAAAAGTCTTAAAAAACCCAGCCCAGCCCAAAAACTCTGGCCAGTAAGAATGCAAGGCCTTTGTCAGTGATGTGGTGTGAATACTCGGCTTAGTAAAGCTTGGAGAGTCCAAAATGATCTTGGAGACTGTCAGTAATACCTTTCCTGAGACATATGCAACTCTTGGTTTTGCTTTGTAGCTGTAGACAGGGTTTATTTGCACTCATTCTTGATGTGTATGGAAAGTCTGCTGTGGTCTCTAACGTGGGGATACAAGATAGAACTCAGCAGGTAAATCTGCTCATGAATACTAAGCATTGAGGACATGTAACCTATGTTCAGCTCAGACTGGCAATGCCTGGAGTGCCTCCTGAAGTTTTAAATGTGTCTTTTATAGCATGGTTTTACTGATGACCAGGTTGGCCTGCAGTTACTGTCTGCATGGCAGTAGTGTTTGCTTCTTCCTTAGAGACCAAACCTTAGTATCTAACACTAAATCACCTTTGGGCCAGCCCAGCCAAAACCAGCACAGCTCTTAAAGAAATAGAGGGATCTGAGGACTACTCAGCACTCTGTCAGACAGGGGAAACGTTTTGATTTGATTACACTAGATCACTGGCTTCAACGTTTAGCAGGCTTATATTCAGTTAGTTCAGTGAAACTAATTTCATAGAAATACACTGCCTGGAAGGGAAGGTTCCATTTGAGTTAAGCAGAAGCCAGAAGGAATTAAAAAATTAGAGGTTTGATGGTTCTATGCAAGCAAATACTGGGGATACATCTGTGTATCCCTTACATTTGCAGCCTGCCAATATAATCTGCAGAGCTGCATGCTGTAGTCCTGCTCTGGATGCACGGTTTCAGTGTGTGCTCTGACAGGTGCAGACGTGAAGCAGCTCTGGGGAGACACGTGAAGCTAATGACCCTGTGGAAACGAGTGGGTTTTCACTTGGGATAGCTGTTGCCTGTCAGTACACCTACCAGGCAGTAGGGCTGTTACCAGGCAAACAGTGAGACTGGGCAGCGCTGTGGTTTGAGGTTTCTGGAGGAATTCCTGTGCAGCAGGACAGTTAAGCAATATTTGAGATGCTGGTGGAAGAGGTGTGAAGTGAGTATTGTAAAATGAGGGCTCAGTACAGCAGAAGTTAAGGTTATGACATACTTGCTTTAAAGGAAACCTATTTAAAAACTCTTCTCCACTGTGCTCTTCTGTTTCATCAGAAATAGTTCCTCCTACTACAAAGAAAAGGGGAAAGAGATGACTTTGACTGGATAGTTGCTATCAAGGAGAGCTGCTAGATCTATTCTGACATGAAAGCCAACAGCTTTCACTTTTGCTGCAGAATGTGGGGTTTTCCAAGCCATGTATTACTCCTGAAAGCCATATTTCCATGGAATTAGTGTCTGCTCTCAGTAGCAGCGAAATGAGGGAATTCCATTCCTTTAAAATGTAATGAGTTCTATTCCTTCTGTGCTGTGACCTATGAGTAAGTCGACTTGCCAGCCTTGCTGCCAGTGCCGAACTGTGTGACAGGCCTTAGTGTGCTCTCTGTCATTAACAGTCTCTGTTTGTACCCTTCACCTGATGAATATTCAAAAGCAAGCAAAGTGACCATCAATACTTCAAAATTCTTATCTGTTACAGAATTTCACAAACTTATTTGGACAGCCACTGGTGTGCTTGCTTTCTCCAACAGCATATCCAAAAGCATTACAAGGTATGTGTAGTATTGTGTTTCCTAATGAGTTGCTGTTCCCTCATCATCTATCCCAAACAAATATAACTTAGATTCTTCAGGAAAAGGTAGCTTTTCATCACTCTGTAATCCCTGAATCAGATTGATGTTCCCTGAAGTAACAGGATAAAGTTTGCTTAGAGATGAAGCTGGGACCTCTGTGTGTCATGTCAAACTGCACAGAGTAAATGGGCTTTAGGGTATTGTGATGCTCAGGCAAAGGGCAGCTCGGTGGAGTTTGGGGGTGTGCAGGGTATCAAAGGTATCAAACCCCAGGTTCAACTGCCTGGGGTTTGATACCTCTCTTTAGACTTTATAACCAGTATCTTCTGTCAGTTGTTTGTTACGACTTTTGTGTTCAAGTTACATGCTCACAGTGAAGACGTAGGCTCCCCACAGCCCAGGAGAACATCTCATGTCTCTTGGTGCCCATGCCCATCTCCAGCAAGCCTTTATCACAGTCCCCACATCATCTTGAGGACAGATCTGCCACAAGAGGAGAGAAGATGTAGCTAACACAAAAGAGTAGTTCCTCTGTTAGAGGATTCAGTGGGTGAGCGACTTCATTCTGTGGCAGGGGCAGCTCTACAGCCTTCCTGTTCCACAGGCCAAATGTATCTTTGTCTGATGATTGATTCTTTTTGGGCTGGGTCTATTTTTAGATCAGTCTCAGCGGGGCAGCCTCTTCACACTCTTCCTGAACAACCCCCTCATGGCATTCCTGTTTGTCTCTGGGTTATCGAGCATGCGCAGAGGGCTGTGGGAGAAGTGCCAGGATTACCTCAGGAAGATCAACAGAGACATCGCCCAGCTGCTCACCCACTCCCGATCCATAGGTATGTATGTGCCTCAGGATGCATCACCCAGCCTGAGCCTGCTGCCTTAGTGGGTGCTGCCTTAGTGGGTGCTGCTTTTCCTTGCTCAGCCTTTCCAGGGGACAGAACAGTGAAAAAGGGGAACACACAGAACTTATACTATTTCCCCCAGAAACTTCTCTTTTCTTTTTATTCTTGGAGCCTTCCTGAGTTGTGGTTCTGGTTTTTGTTTGTCCTTCCCTGCAGACCAGTCCTTCCTGCAGTTTTTTGGGGATGAGTTCCTTCGCTTGCTTCTAACAAGATTTATCTTCTGTTCAGCTACAATGAGGATGCACAAAATCTTCCGGGTACGTGGGGAAATCTGTCCCTTTGTGAGAGTGACAGACAGTGCAGAGAGCTGCACTGCTGAGGATGGAAGGGTCTGAGGGCTGACTTCAGAAAGATAACCGGTGCTCCCATGCTAATGCCTGCAGCTTGTAGTGGATCAGTGCCTTTGTATCCCCCCAAAGGCACGAAGCCTTTGCCTTGCTGAAGCCTTACTCCTCTACAGCAGTAGCAGACACCCTCTAATTCATTTCTGTCACCCTGAACAGCCTTGTCTGCTAGAAAAAATCCTCTTAATAATGCAAGATTATTAGTTCTACACAACTGAAAAGGTGTAGAATGGGAATATAAGAGGAAATGGAGAGGGACTTAACGTTACTGCTAGAGTGTATTCTGGTGTGAATGGGTTTTGAAAGGTCTTTGAAGTGTAAATGAAGAAGCTAAACAGCAAGATGGTGTTTTCCCTCCCTGTGCTGACAGTGAAGTCTGCAGCTGGATCTACACTATTTTATATATGTGAGTGCTGGCATAAACTGCCTACTCCATTTTAAACACTGCAGGAAAAAAACTAAGTCCAAGCACAGAAAGTTCCAGCATTCGTCCTGTCTAACCACAGGCACCTCATAGGTTTCCCAGCCTAAGGTAGTTACCTAGGCTTCCTTGATACCAAGGAAAAGAAGCAGGTCTTCTGCTAGTGGGGGTAGATTTCCCCCAGTGCCTTAGATAGTTGTTTTGGGATGAGGTGAATCTCCCACTGGACATGCTTACATGTCTAGAATTTCCCAAAATGAACTCCAGCCTAGCAGGTGAGTCTCTGAAGGCTTCTTGTCTCTCTCTTTTTTTATTTTTTCTTCCTTTTTTTCCCTGCAAGGCCCCTGTGAGCACACTGTTAATGCCTTAGGTGAGCAGGCATTTGTATGATCACTGTGACCATGCTGAGTCAATGGAAAAGGCAGGCTGAAAACGCTAGAATGTTTCCTGTCTGTGTGCCAGGCTGAACACACTGGGACACCCCTGAGGTGCCACTGGCCTGCTGCAGTCTTCTTCACAAAGGGTGTAGAAATAAATCAGTGTCTTATTTCTCTTTGTTCTCATTGTCATCTAGCAGGAGACTCGAAATTATCCAGAATCTTACCCTCAGCTGCCCAGAGATGAAACGGTGGAGAACCCTCACCTCCAAAAGCACATTTTGGAGCTGGCTTCCATCCTGGATGTTAGGAATGTTTTCCTGGAAAACACCCTCGATGACTATTAAAAGAAACTGTCTTTCTGCAAAGGGATTTCCCTGGCCACAGATTTTGAATGGTGCAGTTTTATAATGTGAAAAATCATAAAAGGAAGTACTTGATTTTATTTTTAAATTTAGGACCATTATTTTAAAAAGTAATAATGAACAGCTGTTAGTTTAGCTGTTCCGTTCTGTATGGGGTCAATTTTATAAGCAAAAAGTTTTCATGTCTTTTAAATGTTAAACTAAAGAATCACTAGAGGTTTATTTCTGGTCTTGTGGCTGTCAACCACATTTCCAACAGCTGATCCTAAGCATAGAAGTATTATTGGTTACCTTTAGCCCACATTTGTGGAAATCCTTTATTTTTATACAATTTTAAGAAATTGGAAAAAAAAAAAAATAGAAATCCAATATTTTATCCCCAAAGAGTCTGGATTTGAAATGGTAAAAATGGAACCACACAGTGCAAACCAACAATAGCAATAAACCAGAATCCTGCATAACAAATATATTTTTCCAGTCTTAGGCAAGTAAGGAGACAAAACTGTGGACAGCTGAGTCGCACTTGGAGCAGTGGGTTTGAAGTGAAGTTGTAAAGATGCTTAATGCTCCCTCTAACTTGGACACAGCAGTTCCATGTCTGCCCTGCGTACTGCTGGCCAAGGACACAGCTTCTGCTCGGCCTGATGGGTGGATGGGTGGCAGATGAACAGGTTACAAGCTGCACAAGCTACCCCCCACCTCTCACTCTCTTACATGGGTCACCTTGCCGTTGGTCCTGCTGCCACTGTTCTCCAGGAGGAGGGAGCATTCTTTGTTCTGAGGTACTAGACAGAAATCCTTCATTCCCAGCAGCTGTCACCCCTCCTTTCTCTGTGTGGGTGGAACGTGTGGCTCCCAGAGTGTTACCAGTCCCTGACAGGGGCTGAAAGAACGTCCCACACCGTGCTGAGTACAAGCCCCTCCTATCACCCCTGTGTCTGAGCCATCTGCACTGCTTCCCCCTGCCCTAGGAGAGGTGCTGATGCTCCTCTTGCAGGTTAAACAAAGTGGGTGCTGCCACAAGTCCCTGTTAATGTTCTGCATGCCCACCACTCCTGTCTCAGTCCTTTCTTTGAACCAGTGAAACTGAGGAGCTGTAATTAATTACGTGTGGCTGTGCTGTAGGTTCCCTCGGCCTGTAACGCTCAGTCTGGGTGTGTTAAGGTGTAGGGTGGTGTGTGTGAAGGCATGTGCTGGAGAAGGCAGCTCTGGCTCCTGGTCGGGGGCCCTGCTGGCTTTGCACTATACTGCCTGGCAGAGCTCGAGGACCTCTCACAGCTCCTGACAGCACAGCTGTGCAAGGAGAAGGAACCAAGAACATTTTAAGCTGTTAAATGGAAAAGGCCATTGTTGCTGTCCCGTGTGCTGCCACAGCGGGGGAGGACGAGTCTGATCAGTACTTCTGTGTTGAACCCCAGCTGTGCCTCTAATTTAGGTGGAAAAAGATGCAGCCCTTGGTGACTCTGAGTATCCCAGCAGGCCTGTTTGCAGTGCCATCACACGAGGTACGAGCGAGTCAGGCAGCACAGCAGCGGGCTGCAGGCAGCACGGACGGACCCCGCGCAGCCGAGCACGGTACGGAGCAGCAAGAACTGCTGCAGCACAGCAAGGACGTCTGCATGAAGGTTCTTTGTAGCTGGGCTGAAGCTTAGGCCGCCCACTCTTGAATTTCCCCAGTGTAAAAACCCCTCTGTGAACGCTGGTGTTTGTTGTGAGCAGTCTTGAAGCTGGTTTATTGAGCCCCCACCACCACACGGTGCTGCTCTCCCTTGGGCTGTGGCAGGATGTCGTCCCCTGGGATGTGGCGTGTCTCTTGCTGAGTGTGTGTTTGTGTGTGCATGTGTGTTCTAGGCGTTTGTGTGTATATGTACAATACCATACGTTACTGGCTGGTGTAAATTGTAGATATGTATATATGTACAGGTACTTGTATATGTATTAAAAAGGATGAACCAGTCCCAGGTCTGTATGCAGAATCTGTAGGTACACAGAGCCCGTGCTGATGCGCGCCAGGAGGCGCTGCAGGCCCCGGGGAGCTGCAGGAAAGGTCGCGGCTCTTCTGCCTTCGCAATTCGCTGTTTCCAGGGGCTCACACTGGGGGTGTGACTGGTCGGTGCTGCCGTGGGACGCCCGGGACAAGCCAGGCCGAGGGGAGGGAGG
>VZTU01014032.1:41355-61951 GCA_013400835.1 Zapornia atra
CGGCCCGGCGGGGCCCGAGGCGCGCCGAACGCCGGCGGGGCGGGGGCCGGGGTGTGCGGTGCGAAGGGCCTTGCTCAGGGCGCCGGTTGTCCTTGCGTGCTGTAGCGGGCGCGGCGCCCGGGGCCGTGCCGTTGTCTCTAAAGGCGTAATACGGGCAGGAGCGGTCAGCGTGGGAACCATCTCCCTTTGCCTCGCAGGCGCTGTTCGGCTGCGGGGGCTCTAACGGGGCTGGGAGCGCAGCCACACCGAGTGGATGAGGCGCGGAATCGGATCTCCGCAGCTGGAAGCTTCAAGCAGAGCGTCTGTGCGGTAACCGCCCGGGGGGAGCGGCTCCTCGCAGCACCCGGCCGCTGCAGCGCCGCAGAGCTGCAAAATGTTTGCAAAGCTGAAGAAGAAGATCGCAGAAGAGGCAGCAATTGCCCCCAGGCCGGGGGGAGCTGCCAGGATACCCCGGTCTGTCAGCAAGGAGTCAATCACCTCGGCGGGAGCAGACTCTGGAGATGACTTTGTGAGTCCCCCTTGCTTGGAATGTTGGTTGCTCCTGCAGCGTTTCTGTTATGGTTTTACAGGCAGCTGTTTGAAGTCTGGTGTATGAGTTGACCATGTATCGTGGTGCCTTCACAGGTGTGGGTTTAATGCAGAAATGGATCATTAGCATGAGTAACCTTAAATACTGAAGAGCAAGTGTTTGTATGCTGGCTATAGTAGTTAGCAGGAGGCTTATGTTCCCACATACACTGGAGTTACAAAGCTATCTCAATACCAAATGTTAAACAGGCATAAAATGCTGACTAAAGCTGCAGTAAGGGGTAAGCTTCCTATTTGTGAAATTAGTTATTGAAGCAGGAGGAAAGCAAGCTAGATGCTGGTCAGCTCTGATCTTGCCATAGCCCTGTGTTTACCTCTTGGCTTCCTGGCACTCTTCCTGCTCCAGCATATTGTCCCTGCAGAGTGTATTCTGTTCCCCTGCACCCAGAACTGTTGTGGTTCCTCCTCTGGTTCAAGCTCTCTCACTGCAGAGCGTTGCTTAATCAAGCTGTATAATTCCAGGAGCGTGTGGGTTCAGTGACAGCCTGTGATGCCCTGGCACCTCTGCCCCTCAATGGCTCTTGTGTTTTTCAAAACAGATACTAAGCTGTGGTGTTGCAGCACTGTTGGGGCCAGCAGTACCTGCTGTATCACAGCCAGTCACGTTATGATTCTGTTTTCCTGTCTGCACAGGGGAGAAGTTATTTACCCCGTTGAGTTTTCACTCAGCTTTGCTGAAGCTCAGCTGAAATTCCAGTTCTATTAAGCAGCAAGTTGGAACTCCCCATTCTTGACCATATTTTGCAATGGAAGCTCGTTAGTCTTGTGTTTCCCTGGAAGTTTCTTGCCCTTAAATCCTCACATAGAAACTTCACTTGCTGCCTTGTGACTGGAGAGCACAGGAAGCAAATGGTGCTGCTGGCTGAAGCTTGGAGTGGCTCTCAGAAAACCTCCAAGAATCAGCTGTTTTGGCAGCATTGCTTCAGCTGCTCTTGGTGCTGCTGTTTGTGGAGTGAACAGTCCTGCAGAGAATCTGAAGCTGGTGGTGCTGTGGGATCAGCACGGAGGGAGCGCTGCGTGGAAGGGCTGTGCCAGCACTCCAGCTTGCCCCACAGGAAGGGCATTACAGTGTCTGTCTTGCTTCCTTCATTTCCCAAGAGATTTCTCTCTAGCCCATCCTGAAGCCTGACCTGTAGAGCCTGATGCCTCCCCCCTTGTTCTGTTGTGCTGCCTCAGTGATGGGTTTGAGCAGACAGCTTTCAGCTGTAGCCCTTCACAGCACTGTCCCCCCTGGCACAGCCAGCGTTGCAGAGCTGGCTGTTTGAGCTCTGCCTTTTTCTTCCTCAGCATTTTTCACACGTTCTGCTGTGCCAGTGCAGCTCTCCCCTTCCCAGGAAAGACTGGAGCATTCATCCCTGGGTGGGAGAGTGCTCGTTAGTGCAGGGTTGGTATGTGGTGGGATGGCTTTTACTAAATGGTGTGGGTTACATGGGTGTTGTCTTTCTACCCAGGCTTCTGATGGAAGCAGCTCCAGGGAGGATCTTTCATCCCAGCTGTTCAGAAGAAATGAACAAATAAGAAAACTGGAGGTCAAGCTGTCTGGTAGGTGTCTCCATACATACAGAAACCTGTTGCTTTGGGAAATGTTTTCCTTTGAACTTCAGTTCTTTAATTTATTAAAAATATGTGGGGTTAGGCCCTTTTGGAAAGGGACTTGGAACAGCCCTGTTGTCATCCAGGTGGCATCCAGTATAACTGATAGTTTATAAAGACAGCTGACTTCTGCTGATTTCACAACACATTCATGTGATTGTTTGGAACAGCTGGGGTAGCTTGCTGCCCCCATGCTTCAGGTAGTGTCTTTCCCCACTTTTATTTTACTTAATCCCAGTTCATAATGGTTTGCCTCTTGGTACCTGGGCTTTCTGAAGCTGGCAGTAATGCAGTGCCACCTTTGAAGAAGTGAGCTTGGAAATGAAGAAAAAGCAAAGGATGCAACATAAAGCAGTTTTGAGGCTTTTTTTTCTTTCAGAGGTAGTGCCTGTGTGTAAAGCTGTAGTAAGGGCTCTGCTCTGGCTGTGCTTTCCATCCCTGTTGCATGGAGTGCATCAGAGACTGGGCTAAACCATGGTGTGCTGCCACTCCCAAAGCTCCCAGGGGGCCTTGGAACATAAGGAGATGTTATAGCCAGCTCAGGATTGCTTCAGGTTACTCAGGAGCCTGACCAGGCTGCTGTGCAGTTCAAGGAAGTACAGGATTGGAGATGATGCCTTGTTGAAAAGGGAAAGTGTTCACCTGTTTGCATAAAGGGAACCAGAAAGTGCTGGTTGGGGCTTGGTATGAGAGAGGGAGGCTCTCAGTGCCAAGAGACTCCTGAGGCAGCCTGATCAGTAAGTAAATCCTTCTTTGCATTGTACACAGACTTCCCCAAGGGGGGTGTGTGTGGTTGTGGTTTGGTTGGGTCCTGAAATGTGCCTTCCCTGTCAGCCCTGCTCTGTAGCAGGTGGTGCAAGCGTGCATGGTTGTGAGCTGAGGGGAGCCCCGCGCGGAGCCGGGCTGCAGAGGGGCTCTGAAGTGCCCCATCCTTGGATCATAGGATCACAGACTGCTCTGGGTTGGAAGGGACCCCAGGGGTCACAGAGCTCCAACCCCCCTGCCACAGGCAGGGACACCAACCTCCAGGCCTGGAGCTACACAAGGTTGCCCAGGGCCCCATCCAACCTGGCCTCCAACACCCCCAGGGATGAGAGGGACCTTTCCTGAGCACAGTTAACTGTATCATTGTTCTTGAGAGCACAGTTAACTATATCATTGTTCTTGAATGAAGTAAGACCTGTGAGTAGCCCCTCATCCTCTGGTACTGCCCTTCTTTGTGTCCCTAGCACAGCTGGGGCAGGTCCTCCTGTGTGCACCAACCCTTTCCCCCTGGGCAGTGCAGAACGACGTGCTTGTGTTCATTGTTAAGGTCACCCAAGTTCTCCCCAAGCAGCAGGAATGATTTTCTGACTGAGAAAATCATTGTCATTTCCACTCATCCTTTTTTCCTTTTTTTTTTTTTCCTTTTCCTTCTTTCCCCTTCCCTTCCCCAATGTCTGTTCATCCTGCTCTGTGCTGCTCCCTCCTCACACAAGATTATGCCGACCAGATCCAAAAGTTGCAGAAGATCAGAGAGAAGCTTGAAAATGCATTAGAGAAGCATCAGGATTGTATGTACTTGTCTTTTTCCTTTTCAGAGTTAAAAGCTGTTATGGTTGGAAGGAAACAGGTTTGATGTGCAGGTACTTTAGTCATTTGCTTTCACACTGTGCACCTCTGGCTTGCAAAGAAACAGAACCCGAGTTCGTTCTTACAGCGCAGAGAGCAGCAGCAGCGTGTTGGTTGTTCAAGAAAGTTGCTATTAGATGCCTCTTCCCAAATTTGGGGCTGAGGTGCAGGAGAGGCTTTTTTCCAGCCTCCTGCTCTGGTCCCATCTGCTGAGGAACAGTACTGCTGGCTGCTGGGATTCCTGGCCTTTGGCCAGCGTGCACGCCGCGTGCGGCGGCGAGTGTCACAGCGTTAGTGCTGGAGTCAAGTTGGGGCTAATTGCTTGCAGAAGCAGCTCTTTAAAGTTATAAATACCTTGCAGAACATTGAGAAACAGGATTTAAGAGACAAGTTTTTACTGTAGCTGGTGATTCTCTATTGATAGCCTCCATGAGGAAGTTCCAGGAGCAGAATGAAGCTCACCAGGCCAGTCGAGCCAAGATGGCTGAAGGGATGGCTTTGGCCTTAGAGAAGAAGGACCAGGTAACAGAGCTCCACCAGTGTGATCAGAGTGTGGGGCTGTGATGTCTGTTAATTAAAGCAGTTGTTCTGCATGGGGTTTGCTCAGTGTGCCAATGCTGAGGGAAGAAGGCAGCATGAAATTCAAATGTCAGAAGCAGTGTAGGACTTGTTGCTCCCCCTGTTACTGCTTTTGAAAAGAGTCCCCAGCAATTCCTCCTGTGAGGTTAAGCTTGACAAGGCTCAGTTGCAGGAGACGCATTGTCACCTTGATTTTACCTGTGTAAAGCTTACTCAGGTAGCATGAACAATGCTCCAGCTTTTATATTGAAACACTAGCTGTTGGTTTTCCTTTGCTGATTACTTTTTTAGTTATTAACAGCTTAGTATCTGTGTTAACAGTATGGGTTTGGGGTTCTTACTGTAACTGTTCACCTTGAAAGTCTATAAATAGATTTTGACTGGTTTTGTTCTTTCTTGTTCAGGAGTGGATGGAAAAACTGGGTCAAATTGAAAAGGTAATTAAGCTTTGGGGTTTGGGGGTGAGCGGTCTGTGTGTGTGTGTAGTTTTAAATGCCTGTGTGCTTCCTGCAGCTCAGCTCTGCTCAGCTCCTTTTATTATTTGAACTTTGTTCAAAGGGGGAGACCAGCCATCTGCTTTTGATAGCAGCCCCAGTGCTGCAGGAGCAATTCCTGGAGTTATTTCTTGGTGGGGAAGTAAGGAATGATGGCTTGCAGTGGGGAAAATGTACTTCTGTAAGGTGGAGGAACAGTTTCCTTGAGTACAGAGGAGGCAGCTGGGATAGAGGAAGGGTGGTGACTGAGGTCTTGCACTAGGTTGTCTGTCTCATTGGAGAAATGAAACAATTTGCCAGGGGTTTTTGTTACAGGATTGTGATCTTGTTGTTCCAGCTGTTCAGCTTAGTCCATTGTAAAGTATCCCTGATGATGAAGGTGTTAAATGTGGTGCTATTTGCTGTCCTTTTTTAGGGGGTTTAGGGCATCGTTGGCTGCACTGTAATGAATACAGGTTTTTGGGGTGATTATTGAAGTTTGGTGGTTCTCTCCCTGCTGCCTGTGGTGACACAGGTGTGGAAGGGTTTCTAGCCCTACGTGTGGCACCAGCACATGTGCCTCACACCTGCAAGATGAACTTCCTTTCCCAGAGGCTTTAACTGGACTACCACTGGCCTGCAGTGTGCATACACATATTCTTGGATCCCTTTTCTTTTGTCATTAGGAAAAAAAAGTGCTTGAAGCACAGTTAGCAGAAATGAGGGAGCAGAGTTTGAACCTTTTTCAGAAGAGAGATGAAATCGATGAGCTGGAGGGCTTCCAGCAGCAGGAAATTGCCAAAGTTAAACACATGGTAAGAGCACTTTAAGCTTTTTTTTTTTTTTTTCTCCCCTTTCCTAATATTTCTTTTAGAATGCCAAGCCAGTGGTAGCTTTGTGTTAATGTTTCAGCCTTTATACTTGCAGAGAGTCTTGGTCAGTGCCCAGATCCTGACAGCGGGTACACGCAGACAGCATTGTGCACTTTAACAGTGGCCTTTCTGGGAGCTATTTATTATTTCACTAAATTCAGCTCATAACTGAATAAAAGAGACAAGTTTCAGTGAGCAGACCTCATCAGTGTTACCAGGTCACCTGTATTGTCAAAGATAATGTTCCAATGTTCAGCTTTTGGCCAAGGAAGAATCTCTGAGCCAGGCGGCGCAGGAGCGCGAGGCGTGCGCGCGAGAGCTGGCCCACGCCAAGGAGGGGCTTCAGGGAGCCAGGGATGAGGCAGCAGGCCTCAGGAAGGATCTGCAGCAGTTGCAGCAGCAGTTCCTGGAGCTGGAGGCACAGAGGTATGGATGGGCTGGCTCAGGAGGAGCTGTGTATTCGCTTCCCTTGTACTGCCCCATGCCCAGTTGTGTGCTTTTGGAGAAGCTTTTGTGTGTAGTGAGCTGAGTGATTGCTGCTGGTGTGGATGGAAATGCCAACGTTCTATTTCTTTTCTAGCCAATTAAAGTAGTTTTGATTTAGGACTTTGTAAGCTTATTATTTCTTTCATGGTTTGAATGCTTACCACTTTTATTTTTCTAAATACCTAATCAAGCAGTGGCTGGGTTTAGGACAAGAGAATCTTGTTGATGTTGCCTAGTCTGTTTGCATAAGAAGCAGAATTACCTGCTAAAGATCATTTCTCTGGAACAATATGTCACTTTTTTTTTTTAATTCTCTTTCTGTGAAGAGATGAACTAATGACAGCTGAGACAAATGCAGAAAATAAGATCACTGCTCTGGAGTTAAGAGAACAGGAGCTACAGACTGTCATTCAGCAGCTTTCTGTAGACTTGCAAAATGTAAGTTTGAGTTCAGTGAGATCTGGTTCAGATGCTCCTTGCCTGCAGCAGCTGGGTCAGGTACTGGTTGTGTGGCTTTGGGAATCTACATTTTCAAAGCAAGTAATTCCTCAAAATGTTTAGGCTCGAGTTGCTGGTGCTGGTTGTGAGAAGAGACTGGAAATGCTACAGGTGGAGCATGAATCCCTGAAGGTGGAATATGAACAACACAAGCAAAAGGTTAAGTGTGTTCAGATGCATCTGCTGTGGGCTTGGGTTGAGTAGTGTCTCTTCAGATGGGACTTTCCTCTTTGTAATGGTGCTTTGGGAAGTTATTCCAGAGTGGGTTAGGGGAAAACTTTGCTACAAACAGATTCTCTGATTTCTTGTTCTCACAGATGACTTTTGAATTTGCTGAAAAGAATAAACTTACTGAACAGCTGCAGGAAAAGGTGTCTGCCTTGGAGAAAAAGCTGGAAAGAAATCTTTCAGGGGATGAACACGTGCAGGAGCTGCTCAAGGAGGTAACTGCACCTTTAGAGACTGCTTAGAAGTGCAATCTCAGTGAGATTTTTTTAGGGGTTATGTTACCACACAGGTAAAGGATTTATGATGATGTAATGCCTGCATGTTTGTCTCTTCAGTGTGTGTTGGCACACTGTGTGTGCTGGGCAGAGTGTGTGGGTGGCTACACTGAGCCTGTTTGTGTATGTTCAACACAGGTCTGCACTGGGCTTCCTGCACTGCCTGTTGGGGCAGCACAGCTGGGAAGTGACAGAGCAGCTTTGTAAGGTGCCCAGAGGAGAGAGAGCTGGAGGGGTTTATTGGCCAGTCCTCATGGAGAGCTGTGTGTGCTTCTCCTTGGTTTACATTTTGGAAAGTAAATACCATAACTAGCAAAGTTTCACCTCCCTGGTGTGTTTGCTGTGATGCAGGGGTTATGCTTTCAAAGAAACACTTATTTCATCACTTAAGCTTGGCCTGGCTTAAAAAATGATGACCTGGCTGCTGGTTGGAGTTCACATGTGGATTGTGATGGGATGCCAGCAAATTCCCATGCTTAATTACTGGTGTCTTTCCCAGGGCAGCATGATCTGTGGAGGCCCTGTGCAGTAGCATCAAACTTGCTGCTTCCCAAGAGCCAAGCTGTATTGCACATCAAAATAACTGTTCCATTTTAGTTTGACCTTATTAATGAAATAAAAAGGAAAATCTTAATTAAGCCCCCTTCCCTCTTTGTCCATCTTCCCATCTGTTCTCTTTCTCAATCTAATCTTCAGAAAGCTGCTCTTGAGCAGAAGCTGGATGAAGCCAGGCAGCAGCTGCTGACAGACAAAGCACATCACAGTGACACTGTGAACCGCCTGCAGACACAGGTGAGTGATTTGCTTGGGGTGTTTTGCTACAAATTCCCACTGTTTCCATCACCTTTATGCCCTGTACCTCCTCCCCTCACTGTCTTGTGCTCTCAGCCAAAGTTGAGACTGTGTCACATTTAGTCTGGGGAAGTTTGAAAGATGACTGTCTCTTGTCACCTCCCCACCTCTGGTGGTGAAGGGCCTGGAGGTTATGAGGTTAGAGATTTCAGCTATGTCTCCTCTCTTCTGAGAAGCACATGGCTGAAGTGCAAGCATTGCTGGGTGGCAGGGGTGTGGTGAAGAGTTTGTAAAAGCAGCATGTGTCTCTAACTATGGGATTTCATGGGTTTAGTGTTCACTCTCTCACATTCTCTGTGTTTTCTTGCACTGTAAATGCCACTGGATAACACATTGAATCTGTGATTGTATTTTAGAATAAAGAACTGGAACAGAAACTACAGACTGCAACAGAAGCATTGAAAAAGAGTGAAGAAGCAGCTGCTGAGCAGGATCTGAAGATCCAGAAGCTGGTGAGTACACTGCATGATGTTTCACTGACCAGTAGCAGATGAGGCTTCAGCATCCCCAGGGAGACTTAATTTCTCTCCCTGTTTTGTGGCACGAGTGTTCCCTTGCTGCCTGTCTCCTCAGCCAGTGCCTGGGGAGGAGCAGGTGATTGATGCTGCCAGAGGAGCAGCATTGCTTCAGTTTGAGTCTGTCCCATGGAAAGGTGTCTGATGCTGCTCAGAGCTTCAGACTGCCCTTTCATTCATGCAGTGTTCTCTGCTCCTCTGCAGCAAACTGATCTAGAGGATGACAGGAGCAAACTACAGCAGCAGATTGTCAGTGTGACACAACAGTACGACCAGAAAGTTACTGGGCTGGAGTCTCAGGTCGCTGCTCTTGAAACAGCCTGGGAGCTGGACAAAACAGCTGCACAGCACAGGATTGTAAGTACACAGACTGCTCAGGGGGCCATGTGAGTCTTCACAAAATGCTTTTAACACAGCTTGTAGACTTCAGTTGTTCTCTGGATGTTCTTGTTCAGTGCTCCTGGTATTACAACAGAAGATCCCATACTTTGGGGAACTAAGTATGAACAAAGTGTTTGAAGTGTTTCATTGTTTAAACAAAGCATTAGGGTAATTCTGCTTGGTATTGGAGCAATCTTTATTTTACAGAGCCAGCTGGAAAAGGAAAAGGAGAGTCTTCATGCAAGCAGAGAAGAGTATGAGAGCTCTTTAAAAATCCAAGAGTCTGAATTGAACAGGTTAAAGGTAAGGGCTCAATTAGTGACATTTGTTAAATGCAGAGCCAAACTGGAGAGACAGTTACCTGCAAAGCCTATTGCATTCTCAGCCCTTGGGGTCACACTACATCCACATTGTGTGTACCTGCAATGTAACTCCTCTTTGGTACCCAGTGAGAGGGTATTTGAGGAGTGTTACAAGTGGCTGTCCCTCTTCTGAAACAGAATCTGGGGTCTGCCTGAATCAGGCACAACTGACACGTGCCTGTATTGTCAGGCATGGAGAGCTTTCAAATCCTGTTCTCAGGAATGAGTACAGAGTAGTTCAACACCCAATTCCATTCCTGGCATTGAAAACAACAGCTAAAACTGGAGTTGGTCAGGTGTTCACAGCTCATTCTCAGTCTGTTGACTGGCATTTCAGATTATTGAAAGTTTGTTTTTTTAGCTGCTGTTTGATGTGCCATTGGAATAAAGATCTGTTGTGGGAGGGAGCTGCTACTTTGGAGTAGAGACTTCAAGCTAAGAGATCTTTCAACCTTTGGGTATGTCTGGGCTCTTAGGTCGGTTCTGTGTTGCTCCTGTGTGTGCAGGTAGCAGGGCAATAACACAGGGCAGCAGGTCTCAGTTGGAACTGTGAATCATGGTGTTAGAGAGCCCATAAATTCTAGTTGCTGATGGACTTGGGTTTAAGGATGAGAAGACTGGCTTGATTTTAGCTGTGTGGAGTGTCTCTGAGTTGCCTTTGGTTTGCAGAGTGAGTTGAGCAGCAGAGAGACTGTCAGCGTGGAGATCGCCAAAGCGCTGGAGGAAACGCGCAGGCAGAGGGAGGAGCTGCAGCAGCAGGTCAGTCAGTCCAGCAGTGCTCTCCACCCTGCTCACACCTGAGCACTCTGTTAATCAGAGTCACATCCTCAGTCTGCATGGGGCCAGTGGTTGCCTCAGTAAACTTGAACCCCAGGGGTGCCAGTGTGGGTGCCCACAGGAGAATCCATTGACTTGGGGCAGCCGTTCATCAGGAGAACAGGAGTGCTGCTGGCTGCAAGTCAGGGGTATTCCTGAGCTGAAGGCCCATGGGCTACAGTATGGTGTTGTGGCAGATGAATATAACTGAGGGGAGGGCAAGGTAGTAGCAAGTGCTCAGAGTGAAGGTGACTGGTACCTCAGGGCCCTGTGTGTCTCACGGTGCGCGGTCCCGCTGGCAGCCAGCCTGAGCTGGTGTTTGTTTGGAAAACCCCTTTTCCTCCTGTTCCTTCCAGTGCTCACTTCACATCTCTGTCCCCTTGAAGCATAGCAGTGCTACAGCAGCACCTTTCCCCCTAGGGAGGGGGTTCTGTTCTGTCAGTAACCAAAGAGAAATGCTCAGCAGGCTGGTTTGGCTGCTCCTTCACCAGGAGTGCTCATGGTGGGTAAGCGTGAGCCTGTGTTTGTTTAAGCTGGGAGCTGCCAGCTGGGCAGGTTTGACAAGGTAATCCTGCCCTTGGGTTCCTTTAGTCTTCAGGGACTGCTGTTGGGCTGGGGGTGCTTGGTCCTGCTGTAGGTAAAAGGGGCGTAAGGTGGTGTTCAGTTTGCTCAGCTGCTGTTCTACAGCTGCCACCTCCTGGTTAGGAGACAGCCTGTAACCAGGGCTCAGAGTTTTAGCTCTTACAGTACATGGACTTCAGTGCTTTTTGATGAGGTCAGCATTGTTGAGCTGATGCCACCTGTGACTCTGGATAGATCACAGACATCCAGTTGTATTTATTATCTGTTACACTGATGCTGCACAGAATTCTGAGCCTCTGAGGTACGTTGAAATCTTTCAATGCCCTCTTCTGGTTCTCTGTCTGCAATGACTTTTGTCTCTGCCTGCTTTGAAGGTTTCACATCTGGCTTCCTTAATAGAGGAAAAAGACCGTCTGATGGGTGAAAAATGTGATACACTCCTGAAACAGAAGGAAGAACTAAACCAACTCAGCCAAGGTGAGACCAAATGAGTCTGTGGTATCCCAGACAGCTTTGTCTAAGGACAGTCTGTCGTTCTGGACTTTACCTGTCTATAAATTCTACATTTTTCTTCCATATTTAAGCTATTAGAATTTTAAAAATCTTAAATCCTTCAGTAACAATTGGACAGTCTCTCTGCTGCATCCTTAAAAACAAACCCACTTTTAAATTGCATTGTCTTTCTGTCTTTATGGCAGAGCAAGGCAAAGAGGCAGGATTTACCATCACTGTAACTTGCTTTGTTTGAGAAAAACAATTAGAAGCTCTGTGTGATTCAGTAGACTGATACTAAGCAGGTGTCTCCTTCCTCAGAGCATGAAGCTGCCCTGCTGCAGGTGCATCAGTTGCAGTCTGACGTAGAAGCAGCGAAGAGCCAGGCAGCAGAGCAAGAGGAAACAGCAAGAAAGGAGATTGATGAACTGAAACTGCAGATGCAGGAGTGTCTCTTGGCCAGAGAGCATGAGAAGGATGTGAGTACAGTTGCAGAGCTGATCTGCTCAGCCTTCTGGGGGGAACAAGCAGAGACCCCGGTTCTGTCGTGCCTGGTGACACGTGCTTGGAGCTGCTTTACTCCGACAGCTTGCCTGTGACCTGAAACACCAGCAGTGCAGACCACTGTTAGTTCTTTTTCCTGAAGAAAGCTGTTCAGTCTCAGACCTGTGACTGGTTTATGAAAGATGTCCCCCTATTTTATTTGACTCATAAAATGTCTTGAGAGCCAGTGTGAAACCAGTGAGACAGATAAAAGCAGGTCAGCAAGAGATGGACCCAGCTAGACTGGCTGCTAGTGATTTCTGCTTTAAAAAGGCAACAACCTCCCCAAAAAACAACCAAAGTGAAGCTTAGCCTTCTCCCTCAGAGTGCTCCTGGTCTGCACATACCTCTCCCATTCTCTCTGTAGGTGTCAGAACTGGAGGAACCATCAAGAGCCTTGAACAAGCATTTACCTTCTCCGGAAAGCCATGTAGAGCAGAATGGAGAGGTGGCAGCTGCAGACATCACTCAGCTTCAGAAGGATAACAGAGAGCTGGAACAGCAAATTGCTGAGAAAAATAAGGTGACCTGAAACAGCTTTTTGTCTTTCTCCCTTAGTTAGGAAGCCTGATAGCTGGTGCTGCCCATGCTGCAGTGGTACAAGAACAGGCTTACCCAAGTGGCAGATCCAATTTGAATCCAGTATTCATTCACTGAGAATTTTTTTTCCCTCTGGATTGTACAAGGCTGTAGCAACAGGGGATAAAAACCACAGCCAGAACTGTAGGAATCCTTACCTGTTTGGGAGGCCAGATGCACCAAGTGATACCATTCACAGCTCCCTGCTCTCCTGCAGAGCCTTTTTGTGTGGATTCAGTTCAGTTCCCCTCTGCTGTTGTGTGACAGCCCAGGGATCCTGTCCTGTGGGCAGCTAGAAAGGACAGGGTGCATGTTGCTGCTTCAGAGCTGTCACTGTTGTTTAATGGTTATTTCATTTATTGCACTTGCCACGTTTTTTTCCAGGCACCCCTGGGTGGGAAGGTGTCCTGAAGTGAAAGCTGTAGTAACACTGTGCTTTGCTTACAGGTGATAAAGCAGCTGCAGCAAAGAATGACAGAACTCAAGAAGACCCTGCAGAAAGAGTTGGTAAGGGCTGTGCTGCTTCAATCTCCTCAGCTGACAGTTAAGTGCACTACCAGTTCCAAAAGCTTGACTGGTAGTGAGAGTTCCCTCTTACTGGGGGTGTCTGCCCTTCCCTTGTGTTTGCAGGCAGATCAGAGAACCTGTAAATTTTGGAGCTCTATGATCCTTGGGGTCCCTTCCAACCCATGCCATTCTATTCTATGAGTGTGTTATCCTGGATCATTGATCGAATGGATGGTGTGACAGGTAGCCATGGGCACCCAGCTCTTGCAGCAAAGAATTTTAGCTGCAGAAGACCCGTGTTTGGTGACCTTGGGTGTTTAATGTGTTTGTGTAGAGTGAGTAGCTGAGGTTTGATTGCTCCTCCCCTGCCATTTGGCTGAGTTTTACCATGGGAGTGAGAGTGCCCCAGGGAAAGCTCCCCTTCCATCCCTCTTACAGCCGTTTTCCTCTAAAAAGACCCAAACCAAACTCTTCTCTCTCAAAAAAGAATTAACAGTGTTTTTAAAGTGTCTGATGATGATTTGTTCTGAGCTGGAAAAGTATTCTGGAGGAAGCCCATGTGTGAAAGGCACAGGGCAGGTGAGTGGGAAAAGAAAATGATCAGGTGATGGTTTCTGCTGTGGAGCCAGTTCCATGGTGGTTTGGGTGCTGCACACCTTGCTGGTAACAGCAGCTGTCCTGGAGTCTGGGGAGAGGAGGGGGCGTTTCTCTGCTGGGTTCCCATCGGGGATGAGGAGCTGTTGGTGCCCAGGCTGCACCTCCCTTGTGGATACAGGCTGTCTGCTGGGTGTCTCAGACCCGGGTCCCTTCCCAGTGTCAGGCTGACAGGCTGTGACCTGCTTCTTCTCTTCTAGAAAATCAGGCCTGACAGTGAGGGGCCTGAGGGGCGGGACAGGGCCCCCCCTGAAGTGCCTAACGCCCCCCTGACTGTCACGAACAGCTCCGACCTGACCGACTCCCGGGAGATCAACTTCGAGTACCTGAAGCACGTGGTGCTGAAGTTCATGTCCTGCCGGGAGTCCGAGGTAAAGGTGTTCCCCTGCCCTCCCCTCCCCCTGCCCTCCCCTCCGGGTGTCTCTCCCTGGAAGCCCCTGTTGCCTGCCAGGGACGCTGTGCTGCCACTGCCCTGCTCGTTACAGAGCTGCTGGCTGATCAGCGCAGTGAAGCAAAATAGGAAGCAGGGACATGTTGGGAAGGAGATTGTTAAGAACTGAAGGAGAGGGAAATGTGAATTTTAGGAGGTGGTTATGTCTAGAAGTTAAAAGATCTGAAGCTGCAGACATTCCCTCTGCCCTACTCTGGAAAGGGGATGAAGGATGTCTGTCACTAGAGGGGTTGTACATTAAGATGGGTTTAAAAAACAAGGAAAAGACACAAATTGCTCACTCTTGATCTGTAAGAGGTAACTCTGTGAGTGTGTCTGGGGCTCCTGTGCATTCTCCATGCTGTGTCCATGAAGGTAAAAGGGATCAAGTCATGCCAACAGTGTATGTCATTGCAACAAATGCTTAATTGCAAGTCAGTGAGTAAGATCAAGAAACAGTTGTGCAACTCCGTGGTACCCTGAGCGCTTCCCCCATTTACTGACTCTGCACTGGGTGTCCTGTGGGGAATATTAGTGCTGTGGAGTTAACACACCTCAGCGTGTGTCTGAAACAGCTGATCCTTCCCATTTACATGCTGGTTTGATCAGCTTCTCCAAGCTTGAAAAGCACAGGATGCCCCAGGAGCCAGGTTCCTGCTCTGCTCCAGCAAACTGGGCTCCTCATCTGTCCTCCTTCCCCAAAGTGAACAGAACAGAAAAAGAACAGAAAGCCAGGAAACACAGGCAGAAGTAAGATCCAGGCCATCCTCATCTCTTGGAACTGGGGATAATGGGAGGCTGCTGGTCTGCTCTTCACAGCTGTGACTTAAAATGTCTGCGCTGCACTGCAGTCCAGAGCACAGAGCCTGATCACAAGCATCAAAACACTCTGGCTTCTTTCAGGCATTCCATCTGATCAAAGCTGTATCTGTGTTACTGAATTTTTCACAAGAGGAGGAAAACATGCTTAAGGAAACTCTGGAGTACAAGGTAAGGGCTCTGTTCCACTTGCAGCTCTAAGGGGCAGACAGGATGAAAATGGGAGATCCTGAGAAGGACCTTTTCCACGTTAGCTACAATGATAAATGTCATTTATTATTAAAATGTTGGGTGATCACATACACCCACTGATGTGTGTGTTTCAGTGAGGGAAACAGCAGCTCCCAGCACTGGAGAGGAGGAGGAACAGCACACACAGTCCATGGGGGGAAGCTGTGAGCTTAAAAGTAGCAAGTTGAATTCTTGGCTTGTTGTTTTTATGTTGGGCTTGGGCACTTAGATCTGTCTGTCCTTCCCACCACATAAAACAGGATCTGTACCTCCCTGGCTATGTGGTCATTAGTGAAAGTTCACAAACGAGCGCTGCCTTGGCGCCCTGGATGTCCTGCCCACTGAGCTGGACATCTTCACTCTATGTGGGGTTGCACCTGAGAGGTTTCCTTGCTGTCTTGTTCCAGGAATGGTTTAATTCTAGACTGAATGAGGCTACTGTGTTTAAATGCTTGTGGATTAGTTATTTTGAAGGGGTAAATGTCAGTGTAATCTTCAGTCAGCATCAGAACAGATGCTGTTTCTCCCAGATTTGATTGTGTGCAGTGTGGGGTCTGCAGCGCTGTTCTGTCACCGTTTCTTTCCCCCAGCTGATGGGCAGATGCCCATCTACCATGTTTGTTCTTTCTTCAAACCTTCAGCCCCTTGGAGTGGGAACCCAGCATAATGTGTACTGTGCTTTCCTGTCCTAGATGTCATGGTTTGGGTCAAAGCCATCTCCCAAAGGCAGCATCCGGCCGTCTATCTCGAGCCCCAGGACACTGTGGCCTTAAGGGAACCTGAAAAGGGGCAGGCAGCATCTAGCCACTTCTTTCTGTGAAAAGAAGGCTGAGCACACTAATCCAGGTGTGTCTTAATCACTGTCATTGCAGTATTTTGTACAAGAACTTTTGACACTGTTTACAAAGCTAATACTGTGCAAGGAGACGTTGTCACTACAGACTGAGGCACCTCTGGGTTGGACCTGGGGACGGTGGCTCGATGGTCTCAGTGGGAGTCAACTCCTTGTGCTCATCAGTCTTGTTTTCTTGGCACCAAAGGGTAACGTAACCTCACTGACCCCGGTGCTGGCAGGTCAGGCTTCCAACCCAGCGGCTCTCACCAGGGTGGTTCCAGCTCCTGTGGGCTGGAGCTGAGGAACTCTGGGCACAGTAAAACCTCCTGGTCTCGCTGTGAAAGCAGAGAGACACCAAACGCTGGCAGGACTGTTCAGAGAACAGGAGCAGGAGCTTTAACCAAACCAGAACCTGCCTTGCCTTGTTCCTCCGACAGAGCTAACGGTTTGCATTCTTCATATCACTGTGTAACTGGAGGTGTGGATATCCTGCCTGCAGCCCTGAGGCTGCATGTTGATGGTGATTATTTAATTTGAGAGTACAACTTTAGAGTTGTCTGATTTTACTTTTCTTAAAGAAAAATAATATTTAAAATGGTCTTAATTCTAGTACCTAATACTCGGTCGCCTTTCCAACTAACCTGCTAGCCTGTACCAGGGGTTGTTAGCATTGGGAGAACGGGGCAGTAAACCATTTTAAACTTTTAAAGCTGAACTCCAGGTGTTACAGATGCACACTGAGAATACCTTTTATTTAAAAAGAAATGATCCAAGGACAAAGGTTGAGGAATATTGATACTGAAGGCTCTGATTTTAAGGGGTTTTTTTTCCTTCCAAATCTGCTAGCAGCAAGTCTTGATCATCAGTCCCTGCCTCTTCGGGTGGGGTGCCTGTGCTTCAGATACTGATGCCTGAACGGGGTTCTGAGCGTGTCCCAGGCTGCGAGCTGTGTCCTGAGGAGCGGGGAAAGAGGTGCTGCTCCTCAGGTTTTGGTTTTGAGGTCAGACCTCAGGTCAGAGCTTGGTCGTTTTTCTCTAAATTTAAGAAAACCAACGAGATTTTTTAATACACTAAAGGTTGCCCAAACCCCATCTCTAGTGACCTGACCCGTGGCACTTACCAGGAGCTGAGGGAAGTTTGTGGGAAGAGGGAAACTCTGCTGGGATGTGAAACTAGACAATCAAAAAGTGGGTTTGTATCAGTTGCTCCTGTACTGAGACAAAGCAGGGGCAGGATCACCCTGCTGCTCTGGATTTATTCTCTGTTCTTCACAATGTCCCTTTGCCCTGACCTATTTCTGTGGGACCTGTGCCCAGGGAACAGGATTCCCTCTGCTCACACTGAGTGACTAATCGGTTTACATTGATCCTGGCTCAGGAGGTGACTGCAGAGCAGCAGGAAAAGCTGTACGGGCAGCCAGGAATAAACTGACAACATAAACCTTAGATTACATCCTCACAGCTTCAATTTACACTCCCAAAGCTTGTTCAGATCAACTCACCATAAGAGCTAATTCTAAAGTGTTGAATTTCCTTCAGCTCCCAGAGCCAGAGTGGTGTGTGTACATGTGGTGAAAAGCTGATGCACTTTCCCTTGTATAGAAGTGGGATACATGATCCTTTCTATGGCCATTGGATTTCTTCCCTCCCCTGCTGTAAATATGGATTGTATTATGAAACACTATGGAATTTGTGGTGCAATACACTTTTGGATCAAAACCCTGATCTGGATTTCTTTCTCTTTATAGTTCTGATGCTACAGTTAGTTAAAAGTGAGAGAATTTTAAACCTCCTGCTTGGGGTAAGGACGGGCCCCTTGGCCCTGTACGTGGGATCTGTTTCTTGGGGGGAGCTTTTAGACAGCTGCTGCCTCTAAAATCATCTGACCAGGGACAGCTGCTGCTGCACTTGCAGGGAGCAGGGCTTCCCAATGTTCTAGGCTGGAGGAGAATGTACAAATCAAGCTGTGGATGATGATGGTTACACTCACTGCATCAGAGGAGCCTGGAGGGGAAGAGCTGAGTGTGGTCTTGCTCCCTCGGGCCAGCAGAGCAGGCATTAGAGACACAGACACGTTCTGTACCAGCTGGACTCTGAGCTGGGAATCGCTGTATCACTGGCTGCCTTGGGCTGTGTCAGCATTGGGATTCAGGGAACAAGAAACAACTTAACTCCTGTGATCCAAGAACTTTATTGATGCAGCAGGCACTTCACAATGAAACCAGCCCCCCAGGCCCACGAGTCCTTCGACCCAGGAACGCTTCTCCTGCCCACCAGCCTCGGGCTGGGCCGTGGCCCGGCCGCAGCTCCCGCTCAGCAAGCAGCACCCAGGGGCTCTGTCACCACAGCAGCGCTGACACCAGCTGTTCTCCTTCTGCAGGAGGAGGCAGGAGCCTCTCTGCCTCGCAAAGAAAGGACCAGGAGAACATGGGCTCCTGTGTTTGATAGTCGGAATATGCAGGAAGACTTTGCTCTTCCCCCACCCAGAGGTTAGAAGCATTCCAAGAGGAGGTTTCCACAGTAGATTGCAATCTCAAATAAAGATGGACCAGTGAATTCCTTCTTCTGAGTCCCACACTGAGTGTGTCTTGGGTCAGGTGTAACAGTCCTTTAAACCGTCTTTCTTGCTGTAAGAACTCGTACTATGGAACCCAGTCCCCCCACTGCCAGTGCCTGTGGGGATGGAAGGAGAGGGGGGTTAGAGCAGCGCTGCCTTGCCTGCAAAAGGCAGCTTAAAGCAACCAACAAGGGTTCGATGGCAGGAGTAGATACACGGCTTTTCCTCAAAAACGTACTTTCACAGGGGCAGCCTGGGCTGTTCCACCCCATTCTCCCCCTTTCATTGCTCTCACATCTTCACAGCAGCTCATTGGAGAAGCTCTGTTTTCCCTGGCACGTGTGGCCATTACAGGCAGGTCCAAAGCCCCCAGCACACAACGCTGCCTTTGCTCGCACAGCCCCGGGCGTGCTGGCTGCCCCCTGAAGCGTGGCCCCCCAGGAAGCACAACTCTGGGCTCTTCCCCCTCTGTGGCTTGGGAGGTGCCCTCAGCCCTGCTGACACCTCTGCATTCCTGTGAGTTCTGTGCTCACACAGCAACTCCTCTGCAACACACACTCAAGACCTCAGCTCAGATCCTTGCTCGTTCCACCCTTGGGAACTTTGTGCCTGGCTTCCCCTCTGTAAGAGACACGAGGGTGACTTTGGCCTTAACCTCCTGTGGTAGATCCACAGCAACGCTCTCTAAACGTGCTCCATGACATCAGAACCAAGGGCCTGGAGGCTACACAACCAAACCCAGTGATTCAGTGATCGATTCACCACTAAACCTGAAGGGAAAAAGCACATTCTCCAAAATCCAACCACCCGTTGGATCTAGAGACAGATACCAACATCACACATCATCTGCTGGGACACGGATCCCAGTGTGCCTGCTCGGAGCAGCACAGGCAGGTGAAGCCCCCCGAGGCACCAGACCGGCTCTGCGGGACAGAGGCCAGGCTGGTCCCACCGCAGCTGGCGGGGAGCAAGCCAGAGCTCCTGGGGGAGCAGCCCCAAGCAGAACACCAGGCTTCAGAGCTGCCTTGTTCCTGTCAGAACAAAGGGGTGAGATGCTTCGCGTGTGCCAACACGCTCTGAGCGCTGTCGTCTTTCCGGTCTGGGCGGCAGTGTGTAACGTTACTCACTGGGAGCACCCACCCACCCACGGGTACAGGAAAACAGGCTCCAGTGCAAACAACAACAGGAGAAAGGGGAGAAAAACCCGCCAGCCATGAAGCAGAGGATGTTCAGATGGTCTCTGCTGTCCTGAGCAGCTCCCTCCTCCTCCCCATCCCCTGCGGGCTCTGCAGAGCTGCTGGAGCTGCTCTACACAACCTCTGTATCGCCAGAGGAACACCGTGCTGTGTGAGAGCTGCACAGGCTGTAGCAGCGGGTGCCCTGCACAGTGCTGGCAGCGTGGGGAGCCGCAGCAGCCCAGGAGGGGCACTGACCAGCAGCGCTGCAGCCAAAGGCGGTGGCACAGCAGCTGCTGCATGCCTCACATGCCTCATCCTCGAAGAGGGACGGTTGGAGGGTTGGCTGACACACGTCCTGCCCTCCCTGTCCCAACAGCTGTTTCACAGAGACCCGGGAGGAGCGCTCTGGATCCCAGAGACCCCAACGGCCTCTCCTGTCCTGCACAAACCCTGCTGTGGAGCTGCACTGCTGCTGACAGCACTGAGCTGGCAAAAACTGCCCGAGCCCAGCCAGCCTGAGCACCCTCAGCCGAGCACTCAGCTCTGGGGGACAGCTGCCAGCTGTGCTGCTCAGACACTCCCAGCAGCTCCTCTGGTGGGGCCACCACACTCTGACACCGCCTGCGCAGACCCGGCCCTGCCCCAAGCCTCTGCCCCAGCTGAGCAGAAGTGTCGACATAAGTGGCCTTTGCCCGATGAGCCCCAGCCCAAAGGGGCCAAAGCCAGAAGGAAGCACGGGCTGCCGAGCGCCTCAGGGACGAGCCCCCAGCCGTCACCTGCTGCTGGGGGCACCAGCAAGGACCCTGGGAGTGCAGCTCAGCCGGAGCACGGTGAGAAACACGTACCTTTTCATGCCACTGCAGTAGTATTGCACTGCTATTCTCTGTTGGCTTTTCAAACCCCTTATAAATGTATTTCATCAGCAGGTCAACGCCGTTCCTGTCTAAGGAATTCACCGCCTGCTCTATCTCACTGCTCTTAAAGGCCGTGAGGACCTTGAGCATGGTACCCTGGGCCTGCTCCTGCGGAGACGAGGGGAGAAGGTGAGAACCCGCCAGACT